>PJEM01006331.1:23406-113328 GCA_004023845.1 Helogale parvula | reverse complement strand
GAAAGAGTTGGCAAAGGCAGGCACAGGACCTCTGTCTTTAGAGTGTTAGAACCGAGGGGCTCCATAGTCATCTGGCATCCGCTCTATGTTGTACCTATGGTTAGAAATGTACATGATGGGAACTCCCGGGATCTTCCGGATCCTTCGTTTAAGGTCCCGGTCAACTGTGGCCACAATGTAACACTTGTGCTGAGTCACTGTCTGTACTAAGCAGTCATCTGCATTGGTTCCTTTGTGTGTGCATGGTAATCGTTCAAATCTTGGATCCTTGGCAATCCTTAGAGCCACTCGATACTTTTGCCCCAGTTTCTCAATTTCAGCCATTACACAGTCAGTTATACAAGGGATACACTTTGCATACAGACAGTCCATCATTGATTGTACTAAATCCAGTTTGGCTTTAATGGAAAAGTTAATAAAATTGGTATCAACCAGGATGTGGTAAGGTGGGCCCAGCTGTGTGTTATACTGGAAGAACAAGCAGGAAGGATATTGGGGGACTTCTCTTTCCTTGAGTGCACTGGGATCTTTCTTTTCTTTCTTTTTAGGTTTCAATCTATCCTTTTCTTTAAGCCTCTGATCTCGGAGACTAAGCATTCGCTTCATGGTTGCATACTTTCTTGCTTTCTTTTGCTTCCCCATGTTCACGCCGCACTTTTGTTTCTCTTGCCCATTTTTTGATTGGGTTGTGTCTTCTTATCACAGACATGTCAGCATTCTTTATATTTTTGGAGGTAAGTCCTTTATCAGAAATATTATTTGCAAACATGGTCTCCCACTAGGTTCCTTCTTATTTTTTTTCTTAATGGGATTGTGGAAAGTATAAAATATTTTAGTTTTTATGAAGTTTAAAATATTGATTTCGTTTTACCACTGATGTTTTTGGTGTTATAGCTAAGAACTCTGCCAGACCCAAGGTGATAAAAGGTCCTACCTTTTCATCTGAAGGTTTTATACTTTTAGCTCATACATTTAGAACTATCATTCATCTTGAGTTAATTTTGGTAGGTGGTGTGAGGTAAGACTTCTAAATTCTTCTTTGTGAAGTGGCTAATTGTCCCATCCCTTCTTTTTTAAAAAAAAAAAAAGTCGTTAGAATTATACAGTGCTACCTTAAGCATATTTGAGAAGTTTCTATCAGTGATTAGTTTCAGAATTATAAAATTTAAGTGCAGTCATTGGGTGTTGCTCTTTTGGGACCAGTGTTAGAAGTGCCACCTTTTGTGTCCTGGGTTGTGAGCTTGTCCTACACAAAACCTTTCAACCACGCCTACCAAGGGAGTGACACGTTCTTTGTGTCACCTTCTCCAGCACCAATCCCACCTCCTACCCTCATCAGAACAACAGATTTTCTAACTCTTTAGTCCGTAAGAAAGTAACTTACTCTCCAACACTCTCCAAAGTCTGTCTGTAACTTCCGTTAGGAGGGGATTGAAGCAGTAAGGCCTCCAGGGGTGAGGGCTCTGTGCTGTTTTGAGCCTCTTATGCCTGTAATCCCTCTGGAGACCGTGCCCAGGCAGTGTAGGAAATGTGAGTGAGTATAATTATCGGCTATGGAATTTTTCAGTTACCAAATGGGCAAACCACAGAAAAGTCCTGGAAACTCGGTCAGTCATAAGTATCCTTCAGGAGATTATTAGGCTCCCTCATTATATCCCATGAGAACATTTACATTGTTCTTATAAAGCACCAGGGAGGTGAGAAGAGCACCAGGTTTATCATGGGTTTTATCGCTGACGGTTGCAAGGGAGAGCCCTGGGAGCATCAGCATCTGCTCAGTGGGCTGGCCGTTCTCCCAGGGTCTGCTGGCCATCCCTGGTGGCTGTGGAGTCACGGCACTTTAAAGAGGCCATGCCACATGGTTCTTTGGTAGGATAGAGGATATCCAGTTGTTTGCTGTTGGGGTTCCTGCAGGTGCATCAAAATAGCCACAGCGCTTTTCTAACTACGGTGAAGGTAAGAAGATTTCAGGAATCAGGAGCCCATATCTGCTTTGCATATCCTTGGGGAGACCCATGTAACTGACCACGTGTGTGGTTCAGTGCAAGTTCAGAACAGGAAGAAAAAAAAAGAGAGGACAAGGAGACTTTTATTTTGGGCATCCAAAAAGGAATCTCTATTTTTACATTCTTTATAACATTCCTTGAAAATATCAATTCCGGAAAGTACACTTGGACATCGAGCTGGGTGGTTTCCACGGACCCAATTCTTGAGAGTGTTTGGTCCTTTTCCTCATTGGGTTCAAGAGTAGCATACCAGCTAAGCATCATTTGGGAGAACAGGTGGATTAGACACTGTCATGTTCTAAAAACAGGGCCGTGTCATAGGTGATAACCATTTCATCTTTGCCACCTTGATCGTCTTTCTCCTTCATCTCTCCTCTGTGACCATGAAGGGCATCCGTGAAGACCATCCCTAAATCCCTGCCCCACACTCCCAACAGCACATCCACTGTCACTCACTCCATTGTGTCATGCGCTTTTGCTTCTTCACTGCACCTAC
Organism: Helogale parvula; assembly: GCA_004023845.1. Lineage (NCBI taxonomy): Eukaryota > Metazoa > Chordata > Mammalia > Carnivora > Herpestidae > Helogale > Helogale parvula. The sequence continues at coordinate 110,826 of PJEM01006331.1, read as the reverse complement.
TCCAAGCCACATTATCTTTATGTGTTTGTGTGCTTACATCCCCCCCCCACCCCCCATCACATGTAGCTCCTTGAGAGTGTCGTCTTTGCCAGTCTCTTTGCCAGTGTGTCTCCAATTCCCGGCCATTTGCTGGCCCGGGACATGAGGTTCAAACAGTATGGTGATATGTTTCAAATTCAATAACTATAAAACTCTTTTCTGTGAAATAAATTTCACCAATGGCAAACAACTATTTCTGCTATTGTTTTTTTGAAAGGAGAAGTCTGACGTTCTCTGGTTATAGGACAATTCGATTCCTGGCCTGGGCCAGCAATTCCTGTAGAAGCATGCTGATTCTGGAGTTCTTCATTATTCACTGGGAAATGAAAAGTAGAATCGTTTCTGCTTCAGCCTTTTGAAGATTTTGAGCAGAAGAAACATACATGAATAGGGCTTTTTCTTTAATAGAAGCTTCAAGATCTATTGTCAATAGTATGCTGTATAGGATTTAACTTAAACATGAGGTCCTCTGATTCTAAATGGCCACTTGGACTCGTTCACCACGTCTAAGAGTGTTTCTTTCTTCCTCAGACCCAGCGAACTCAGCCCCGTCCATACTGGATGGGTTTGATCATCGCAAAGCCATGGCAGGGCAGCGTGTCGAGTTGCCTTGCAAAGCGCTTGGGCATCCTGAGCCAGATTATCGCTGGCTGAAGGACAACATGCCCCTGGAACTTTCTGGAAGGTTCCAGAAGACTGTGACGGGGCTGCTCATCGAGAACACTCGTCCTTCAGACTCAGGCAGCTATGTGTGCGAAGTTTCCAACAGATACGGAACTGCTAAGGTGATAGGCCGCCTGTACGTGAAACGTAAGTTGGAGGGTAGCTTGGAATGGTGATGTTGGTTGCCACTGATGGAGCTCTTGATACATGATGACTTCCAGGTTCTTGCGATCACCTCTGTGATTCATCAGGGCAGCCCTGCTGGGACCAGTATCACCCCATTTTGCAGATGAGGAAAGGAATGCTCAGAAAGGATGCTCAGGATTACACAGCTGGGGAGTTTGGGATTTAGGACTGTGATTCAGGTTTGTCTGAAACTCCAAGATTTCCATTAGACCACAGGGTTCGTTTCTGAGGTACCATTACCTAGCTGTTGAATCAACGATGTCCAACCTGTCTGAACACTGACAGAGGAGGAGGGGCGGGCCAGGGATGGTAGCCAGAGCACAGTGGGTGTCCTTGGCTGGCTTTCAGATGCTACTTTATGTTCCTGAATGGGGCTATTATCTGCAGAAATATGGAGCTCTAAATTATCAAAAATATTGGACTTAGACTCATTATTACATATCAGTTAGTTCAAATATGGTGGGTATATTTCATCTCGAATTGATTTGTAGTGACCGTCTTGGGAAGGTTGCTGAAGACAGACCCTGGAGGAAGGAGGGGTGTGACCACAGCGGGGAGCACTCTAATCTCATCAAACACCCTCCATTTTACTCACACAGAAACCAGATCAAGGCGAGTCACCCAAGGCCACATGGCCACAATCAAGTGGCAGGGCTTTGGTCAAAATTGGTGGCTCATTGACTCTTAGATGCCAATGGAACATTCTTTTCATAATATACAATATTATACATTACATAAGATAAAATATTTTTTTAATTTGAAGAACTGACTGATCAAGCTAAATCATGAGTCGGCATTGAAAGGGGAGACATTCCCTTAACTTGGCTTTTTGCCACCCCCATGCCTGTTAAAGAGCTGCCTGCTCCAGTGTCACTCTGGGTGTGGACTGTTCTAGCACAATGCCAGCCCAACAGCATATGTTAAAGTAAACATCCCAGTGACTGCCTGGAACCCGGTGCCCAGGGTGGGTCCTGCAGAGATCATGAAAACGTGTTTAGGCTGGGCTTCAGGAGAAATGGAAAATAAGGCCTGCACAGCTGTATTTGTGAAGCTGAAGAAACTTCTAGATGCAATTATGCAGTACTGGAAAGCAAGGAGGAAGTGTCCCCATAGGCTCAAACCCTCCTCTGTGTTAAAACACCTTTCATGACTCCCCATTTCCTGCTGAATAAGTGTATATTTTAGGATAATATCAAAGTCATTGCAAGGATGCCTGTCTGGCCATAGTGCCCATACTTTTGCTTCAAAGAAAACTGACCAACTCCTGTTACATTTAACTTCTTCCTATTCCATGGACAAAGCCATCCCTATCCTGACCACAGGTCACACTCCTCCCTCCACATGGAAGGGGTTTCCAAATACTTGAAGGTCTAAACTTCCTGTCTTTCTAAGCCTAATGCAGTGCCCTCCCCGGTGACACTCCCATCCCAACCCTCTCAGACTCAGATCTCAGTGTTTCATTTGTTGTTTTCTCAATAAAGGCATTTGTCATAATCTACAGTTTAGAAGTTATTTGCAAAAAAGTCTTAATTCTCACTGTGCTTTGTTCTCACCCCTGGACTCTTTGACCACAGCTGGAGAAGTCCTCAAATGCCCCTCAAATGTCCCCCAGCTCCCTCTGACTTCATGACTTTTGTCTTTCTTCTGTAGACAGAAAGCATTCTCTTGGGTTCCAAATCCAAAACCCTCTCTGGTTCCATCTCTTCTCTGGTGGTGCTCTCTCTGCTCATCCAGCTCCAGACTCCGCTGCTCTGAGAAAAAGCCTGAATCTGCAGGCCTAGCCTGGCTTCCTTTCTGGGTATTGGATCAGCATGTCTCCCAATTTTAGATCAGAAGTTCTGCAGGCATTTCAACACAGCCACATCCGCAAACCAAGCTCTCCACCATCTCTACCTTGTCAATGGCTCTCCTTACTTGAGATGTCTCCTCCCAACCATCCTTATCCCTCACCGAGCTCCTTAAATGCAGGCTTTAAATCATGGATCCTCCTTACGCCTTCCTTTTCTGCGTCCGAGTCCTGCCAAGTCCTATAGATTATAGCTCACGGTGTTTCTCAGCCACTGTCTCCACCCCTTGCCTATCCTACATTGAGACTTCACTGCGCCTCAACAAGACATCTGCAGTGCCCCCTTACTGACCAATTTCTCCGCTCCAATTTGTCCAATACAATATGATCAATCAACTCTCCTAAAAAAATGTGTTTACCAGTATACTCACTTGCTAAAGATTCTCGAATGCTTCCTTTAGTCCCTCCTGACTTAATTCCAAGGTCTTGAAACCTTTTGCCATCTTGTTGCAGATTGCCTTGGGAATTTTTCTCCTGTAATCTTCCTACAGAGATGCTGTGTTGTGTCCAAACTGAACAGACGCACTCCTCTTGTGACAGTGGCTGTGCTTCATGCCCTGATTCATGAAATGCTCTATCTTTCCAGCTGGCCTCAGTTCCATTCATCCTGGATATCTAAGAAATTTCCTGATCTTTCTACCAATCCCCTTCCACATACTACATGTCTCTGATGGACCCTGAATCGCTTCTTGGCTACTATATTCACTCTTGTATTTGTCTCATCTGCCAAAGGACTAAACTTCATGGAACCAGAGATTTCATGATGTGGTGACAGGAGATGTTAGGAATAATTGGGGTGAAAAATGACTGTTGCTAATTACCGGTTGAGTGGATCTCGTTCCGTTAATTAATCTCTTTGAGCAATCACTTCTTCTGTAAAATGGATAAGGCAAAACATGCAAGACTGTGGGAAGACTGACTTAAATAATGTACAAAAGAAGTGTAATAATTTTATGGCACATGCCAGTTTGCACCATGAATGTTATTCACCTTTGTCTTACCTATAGGTTTAACCCCACTTCGGCTTCTAGGAGATGTTCAATAAATGAACATGTTACATCCAACTGGGTTTGGTTTTGTTTCATTGGGCACAAATTCTAATATCAACCTGTTTTCTTACAGCTCTGTGTTATGGGCCCTGGTTGAACCACAGAGGGGGTATGAGCAAGTGTATGAGTGTGTGGTCCAGAGAAACCCATCAGTGCTACTGGGGGACAGGGCAAATCGGATTTAAATGTTCAAATGCCTGTGTCCTTATTGGTAGCCAGAACTTGGCATTCCTTGTTGTCAGTGGTTTAATCCTCACGCTTACTCAGTGAGAAAGCAATTTAACCAAAGTTGGTCTATTTACCACACAGAGAAAAAAGACCAGAGAAAACAAAGAGTAAAGAGGGTGCTCCCAAACAAAATGGTGCATGGTGCTGCAGTATAGAATAATCTAGAACGTAAGAACTGTGTAGCATTGCTTACAGTGATATATTTGCCTTGTCAGAAGCTCAAGATGTTGTTGAAACGATGTCTTCATATGTGATGTTCTTACCTTCTTTTTTTTTTCTCTCATCAAAATTTCCAGAGCCACTGAAAGCCACCATCAGCCCCCGGAAAGTTAAAAGCAGTGTCGGTAGCCAGGTTTCCTTGTCCTGCAGCGTGACAGGCAGTGAGGACCAGGAACTCTCCTGGTACCGAAACGGCGAAATCCTCAACCCTGGAAAAAATGTGAGGATCACAGGGATCAACCACGAAAACCTTATAATGGATCACATGGTCAAAAGTGACGGGGGCGCATACCAGTGCTTTGTGCGCAAGGATAAGCTGTCCGCTCAAGACTATGTGCAGGTGGTCCTTGAAGGTCAGTGGGCCTTGTTACAGGGTGCAGCTGCAAAAGAACCCAAACACAGAGCACTCAGAAGATAATGAAGCCATGCTGATAACTCCCAGTGTTAGGATTTCTATCTGTCTGGCTAACTAGTGACTCTGCCCTGATTTCCCAGGATACATCGGGCTCAGAAAAGAGCAAGTGAAAGTTGGTGAAAGTTATACATGGTAGAAGTAATAGAAGTAACTTAAGGTCAAGTGAAGTGACGTAAGTGATATGAGTGACATGAGTCACCCATTCATATGTTTAGTGACTCATCAAGACGCCAGGAGCATATTGCTTGGTTGACAGTGTGTTGTCCCAGACTGGAGTTTCTCAATGGCGCCTTGTTAGAAGAGCCATTTTATACACAGTAGGGGTTTAACAGTGTCTCTGGCATCTGCCCGCTAGATGCTGGCAACACTCAAGTTGTGACAACCAAAAATGCCTCCAGACATTGCCACACATCCCCGGGTTGGAGAGGGGGGTAGATAATAGCCCCCGGCTGAGAAATAGGATTTTACAGGCAAAGCGTAGGGCAAAGCTTCAGTATAGTACTTGGTAGAAAAGAAAATGGCATCTGGTTTGCATGGTTGTCACTGATTGGGTCCAGATACTCATAAGTTTAGGTGAACAGAATTTGAGAAATGACCTCAGGTTACGATAGGAAGTTTCTGGGTGTGTTGTTGTCTTTTCTTACTGTCCTGCTTACATATTCAAGCTTATCAATTAGCCAGGGGGAAAAAAGCTATGAAGGTAACGTTCAAATGAGACGTATGTTTGTCACTGGATCGTTGAACCAGCTTTTATCTGGATGGGTGTGTGTCTTATTGGAAATTATGTCTTTACATATAATTTAAAATTCATTTGATGTCAGTTGATTACAATAATTACATGACTTTCATATAGCCTGAAGAGAAAAAATGTTTATGTATGAAAATAAGTTTAAAATATGTCTTGCTGCTATTAGGAGATATTCTCTTATTGTTGTTTTTCTTTTTTAACCTTAGCTTAGTTTTAAGAAGCAGGCTTACCTATGAGATTCTTATTTTGAATCAAGCATTTTCTTGAAAACTTTTTTTTTTTTTAAGCAGAGGTAAAATTAGCAGAAGGCTTGGGACTCCCATTAAATGCCTGACACTGTGTTACCCATAATAATTAAGTACAGAAAGTAATCAATTTGTACAGAGCCGGCTTGCTGCTGTGTATGCGCTCACTGGAGTCCTTCCACAGCCACTATTTTTAGATTCTTTGTAGAAGAGGAGAGAATACCTGTCTAGGCCGAGTTACCTTGGCAACTATCTCGGGTGACTAAGAAAACCTAAAGAGCATATTGATAATCCATAATAATGTCGAAAGATTTCAGGTTCTCAGAGAGTGACAGCAAGAAAGATTTCAAAGACACTCAGGTCTCACTGGGAAAATAATGTCTGCTTTCATCTCCAAAAAAGCCTGTCACTTGAATAAAAAAAGGGGGCAGAGGCACATACTGAACATTCTCACGGATTTATTTGCCGCATGTCAGTTTCCATTCAGGACAAGAAGCTTCACTTTATTTTTTCTCTTCTGAGAGATGACAGTGCTAATGTAGCAAAAGAGAGCAAAAGTGTAATTATAAATACGTACCTTGTATTGGCCTTGAAATGGTGTCTAACTAGTATCCTTGGAGGTAATCTCCTTTTATTCCCATTGAAATAGCTTCAGGTTAATGTAAATTACAAAAACTCACAATACTATGAGCAGAGAATAGCCATTGACATGAATGCAGAATCTGGCAGTATTTTCTAGGAGGCCAAAGGAACTGGGATGGAAGTCTAAACAAACTGAAATCTAATAATTATAGGTTCAAGATCAAACCAGAATAACTGGAAAATGGAATAATAAAAAAGAATAAGAACAGGTCCTATTTCAGGAAACAATAGAATAGCATGTATCAGATTAACCTGAAAGCAGATAAAATTTTTGAACTTGAAATAAATACGGTAAAGCAAAACCGTATGTGGCCACTATAGAAATATCCAGAAGCAGGTGGAAAGGATTTGACCCATGAAAGGAGAGGGAAGGGTTAGGTGATATGTGCTGACACCACTTTTCAGCTGAGAACAGTTCCCAGTCTTTGTGAGGTAAGGGGGGGAAACTTGAATAATAGAAGAAAAGCAGAAAACTATAGTTCTATGGGGTTGAGGCATAGGACAGAAGTCCGTACTGTCAAATAACCTGAGATTGGGGGAGGTAAGTTGAAATTCCAGTAAGGAGGGAACGCCTTAAATTCCAAAACATGGGGAGTCCTAAAATCTAAAAATAAACTTCATTGAAAAACTTATTTGACACCTGGACTAGAAAACGTGGAAGATAATCCAATAAAAATTAAAAATAAAACTAACTAGACATACCAAAAAAAAAAAAATTGGAGACTTTTATCAGAGGTCAAAAGACAAAGCAGGCAATAGAAATAGATCGTGAGAGAACCCAGATTAATGGTAGACAAAGACTTAAAAACTTCTCTTTAAAATATGGTCACACCTTACGGTCGCCTGGGTGGTTCAGTCAGTTAAGCATCCAACTCTTGATTTTAGCTCAGGTGATGATCTCATGGTTTGTGGGATCGAGCCCTGTGTTTAGCTCTGTGCTAACAGCATGGAGCCTGCTTGGGATTCTCTCTCTCCTTCTGCCCCTCTCCCCTGCTGATTCTCTTTCCTCTCCCTCTAAAAATAAATAAACATAAATAAATAAATAAATAAATAATTCAAATCTTGAAAAGAAAATAAGGGCATAGTGAATAATTATCTGGGAAAGACCAGAAGAGACCATGAAAACTATAAAAAGGAACCAGTAGAAATAGAAAAATTCAGTGTTTTGACTTTAGTGGAGATTGGAGAAGGAAGAAAGGATCAGTGAGCTTGAAGATAAATTAAAATAAAATATCCTGTTTAAAGCACAAAGGCAAAGAAGTCTGCAGAGGAAGTGAGCAGAACCTCAGTGATGTGGGACATTCATCAGATGGCCTGATCTCCATGTTATTAGAAGTCAGAAAAACAGAAGATTGCGACTAGGGAAGAAAAAAATATTTGAAGGAATATTGGTGACAGTTTTCCCAATTTTGGTGTTAAAAATAAAATTACAGAGCCAAAACCCAGTAAATCCCAGGAAGTATAAATACAAAGAAAATCACATGCAGACACATTATAAAGAGCCATGTTGCTGAAAGCCAAAGATGAATAAGAAATCTTGTAAATCTGAGGGAGGTTGAATCTTAAGTAAAGGGAGATATGAATGCAAATGATGGGTGACTTCTCATCAGATATTTAGGAGGACAGAAGACAATGGAGCAACATCTTTAAAATGTTGAAAAGGATAAAAACAAAATCCCTGTTGACCTAGGCTCCTATATCCAGTGAGGAATAGCTTTAAAAATCAGAAAAAATGGGGTGCCTTGGTGGCTCAGTCAGTTAAGTGTCTGACTTTGGCTCAGGTCATGATCTCACAGTTTGTGGGTTCAAGCTCCATGTCAGGCTCTGTGCTGACAGCTCAGAGCCTGGAGCTGTCTTCAGATTCTGTATCCCCCCTCTCTCTGACCCTCCCCTGCTCATGCTGTCTCTCAAAAACCTATATATAAATAAATAAAAATTTTTTAAATCAGAAAAAGTAAAGACATTTTCAGTAAACCAAAGCTGAAAGAATGTGACAGCAAAATATTTGATACATGAAGTCACTGAAGGCGAAAGGAAATGACCTAAAATGGAAATTCAGATCTATAGTAATAAAGCCCATTAGAAAGGACAGGAAATATGTTAGTGAACATAAAGAAAATTTTTTCTCTTTAAATAATAATTGACAAATTATAAAATTATAACACTGTTTTATAGAGTTTAGACATAAATATATATAATAACACAAAGCACAGAATATAAATGAAATTATCTGTGCTACGGTTTTTATGTTTCACATGAAGTAACACAACTTTCACTTTTAGTACATAAGAAATAAATTATATAGATGCACAGACATATATATTAAACATGAATATTTATATGTGTGTATATATATCTACATACATATGTGTGTATGTATACACACATATGTATATGTTGATCTATCCATCTGTGTCTATATATTATATATATATGTGTATATATATATATATATACACACACATATATATATATATATAACTCAGTTTGGCAAAACATTAAAACCAAAATTTATCTATGTAGGTGTCAGGCATCATATTAATAGAATATAGGAGAAAAACCAAATGATGACTTCAGTATATTCAGAAAACACCATTTGACAGAATTCAACATCCCTTCAGAATAAAAAATTCTCAGGAAACTAGGAATATAAAGAACTTATTTGACCTAATGGGATTTATGCATTGATTCATTTTAATGATTTATTTATTCATGCTTAATTGTTGAACACTAAATATTTTTCATTTAACATTGAGACTGATAATAGTAAATGTTAGAAACATAGTTGAACTCTCTAACTACTGATTACATCTGTGACTAGAAAAAAATATGTTACAGATGTATGGTTTTGTACAAAGATGTGAAGAAGTGTGATTTCTGCCTCAATAACCAAAAGGCTGATAATATCATTAGGTAAATATGTTACACAAAACCCACAGTAGGTCTAGGAATCAATATGATCTATTTGAGATTTTTTTTCCTACAGTGATTGATTTAATAAGACAACTTTATAGGAATGGATATTAAGATTTAAGTACATGAAAATGTTTCAAGATATGAAGTGGATAATCATTCATCTATTCATCTACCCCTCTTTGTTAATAATGAATGCACATCAACATAATTCCTTTTTTATCGACACATTCAATAAACAATGTCTGCCCCTATTAAAAAACAGAAAACAAAAAAACATTGGGTCTGAGATGTTCACAACCTATTCAACACTGTTCCGGAAGTCCTAGGTAGGCATGAGTAATAAATAAAATACATAAAGTTTGGAAAGGAAAACTCTCAGCTGTCTTTAATCAGACCTTGTTGTTTACATAAAAAATCCCAAGTAATCTATAAAACAATTCCTAGATTTGGTTAGAAACTCAAGATACAAAACATAACAAATTTATTTGTGTTTGTATGGTAGAAACCAACAATTGGAAATAATATTTTAAAATTTTATTTATATTAGGATAACACAAAAGATACTTAGGAATAAATTTAGCAACAGATGTGAAAGATTTCAACATGTAAAACTATATAACTATACATTGCTAATATAGAATTATGATAACCTAAAAAGCTGGAAAGTATACCATATTTAAGGACTGAAAAACTAAATATTCTTAAGGTAACAGTACTCTGTAAGATGACGAATGTAATCCTAATAAAAATCCCAACAACATAGAAAAGTGAAAATCCTGGAACTCCTAGGTGGCTCAGTTGGCTAAGTGTCCAACTCGTGATAGCAGCTCAAGTCATGACGTTGCAGTCGTGAGTTCAAGCCCCATGTTGAGCTCCACACTGAGCATGAAGCCTGCTTGGAATTCTCTGTCTCCCTCTCTGTCCACATCTCTCTCTCTCTCTCTCTCTCTCTTTCTCTGTCTCTCAAAATAAATAAATAAACATTAAAAAAAGAAAAATGGAAGTCCTATAGTTTAAGTTGACTTAAATAACATGTATGGGAAAGTTAAAGGACTGAGAATTGTGCAGTCTTTAAAAAGGAATAACATTGAAGGACTCATACTAGCTACATTAAATGAGACAGATATATAACTCAGTAGAACATACTGAATGGTCTAGAAATATGCCCACACATATGTGATAAATTAATTTGCTAGAGAGTACACAATATTCCAAAGGTAAAGGAAAGTCTTTTTGACACTACTACTCAATAAATGTAATTCCAAAAAAAAAAAAAAAAAGACAAACAGTACTATTAAATGAATGTAATACAAAAAATTGAATATCAATTCCTATCTCATACCTTATACCTTACACAGATTTAATTTGCTCTAAAATATAAACTGGGATGTAAAACCCAAAATTATAAAGTCTCAAAAGGAAACATAGAAGAATTCTTTATCATTTGAATGGTAGGCAAAGCTTTCTTAGTATAAAGAAAGCAATAAAAGTCACATACATCATAAGAAAATAAAAGGCAACTACAAACTAGAAGAAAACATTTTACATATGCAAAAACACACATCTATAATACAACTACATAAATGTCGGACACACATCATATGTAATTAATATATCTGACAAGTATATTTGACCATTATAAGATATATGATAAATATTTGTTTTCAGCATACACAAAGAACTCCTACAGATTGATTAAACATAGTCTAACATAATAATGGACAAAAGATTTGAGTAGATATTTCACAAAAGGAGATACACAAATGGGCAATAAGCACATAAATACATTAATTCCATGATATCCTTGCCAAAAGTGCACATCTGCATCTAATTATGATGAAACAGAAAAAACCAACTTTGAACAACTGGCTATGGAGTAACACTTTAAAAATGTCAAAGCAAAAAAATGCAGAAGAGACCAAAGAATGATCCAGATTGAAGGAGACTAAGGAAGCAGGACAGATAAATGGGCTGTGTGGTACTGGTTGGGCTGGGAGAGATAGCTGGGGGGGGACACTGTCAGCGAACAGACTTTCCATGTGGACTGCATGTTAGGTGACAGAACTGTTACAAAGTGGTGTTTCTTAATTTCGCTGACTGTCCTGTGGTAGTAGAATGTGTGAGGGATAGAGAACGCTCATTCTATGACAATATGGATTTGAAGCTCATGAAGAGGCAAAGTCACATTGAAGGACAGCGATTCCCTCTGGTGAGAGGGGATTGATTGAAAGGAACCCTAGGCATGTTGTGGGGTCCTGAAATGCTTTATGTCACAGTCATTTGGGTGGTTACGCAGCGCACATAGTTAACAAAACATTATATTTGTACACGTAAGGTCTGTACATTTTATTGTATGTATGTAAACTATATCTACAAAAAAAAGGTATAACCGAAGAAAACAGTTAAAAATAAATCTAAAAAAAAGACAGGTTTTCAGTGCATAGTGTAAAAATCAGTGCAAAGATGTATACAGCTCAGCAGATCCAGAAACAAAAGTTGAATTGTAAGATTAAATAAAATAACATTCCTCGGCATCGACAACCAATTATGTACAAAGAATAACAATCCTGGCGACGTCCAGCTTCTCCATAAATAAAGGTAGAGAGTGCCAAAGCAGAGTGTATGGTGTTCTAAGGGCAAAAACACAGGTTTTTTAATATTATGAAACCCTTTTTTTCATCTTTGATACTAAAGCAAGATACTTGCTATTTGAGAACACTGAAATACACCACTTAGGATTGCACATGGGGGAAAAGCATACTCCAGAGCCTTCTCCAGTCGCCCAGGAGTTGGAATGAAATTGACATGCAGGAATTTGCAAGAGGAAAGATGGTAGAGCGCTCAGCAAAGCAACCCCTTCAGGATAACCCTACATGGCTGGTCCCGCAGGCCACAGAAATAGGTTTCCAGGTTTCCAGGGAGGGGGAGGGGAGCGGAAAGAGAAACTCTTGGAAATATTAACGATGATCTTTCTGTGATGGAATTGTGAGCTAGCTTCAAGTGTGTTTCCTCCATTTGTTTGCTTTCCTATTTTTCAGTAGTGAATATATATATACATATATATATATATGAACACGTCTGTATACATGAATATATATGAATATGTATGCACATATATGCATGCATTTATGATTATATCATACAGCATGAGGAAAATGGTCCATATATATGGTGGAAAGACAATGGAGTAAGAAAATTTTACCTTTGTTGAAAAGACTGGCAATCCCTATGGAAAACTCCCTAAGACCTAGATCTTACTTTGCCTGGGACAGTCTGGGGATGTGGCCGTCCCCCTGGCATAATTACTTCTGGTATCTGTTTCATTCTCAGAACTGTCCCATGTTGGATGATAAATTGTACAGCCACCAGCTTAAGACACTTACAGAGATATTTAATACACACTGGATGACTCAGAGTTTATTTGACTTTTACCCACTCTCAGAGGCTCTGTGATATTTACATGGACTTCCCACTTATCATTAAAACTATAAAGTAGGATTTCTTATGAGAAAATAAATAAGGTGAGCCACTCAGTCTCTCAGTCTTTCCTTTATTCCTCTGAACAAGTCCCTGGGGAATAAGCTCTAATTATCTCAGAAGTAGAAAGCTGAAGTGGCCATTGGAGGAGTGGATTTCCTCCATGTTTGAACCTTCTAATGGGAATGGAACAGTTCTAGCTTGTAGACTTCTTGGGAACTGAGTTGTGTAATGTGAGTATCTGGGTTGCATGATGGTTCTCATGACAACCAGGAAATATCTAAGTAATTTATCAAAGCTTGCTGACACTGTTTGCCTATTTTGAAAATGAAATCTTGTTCTGCTTGGAATGTAGCTTTAGCAATAAAATCAGACTTGTTTGTAGCATTCAATAACCACATGTCTACCTCCTAACCGTTACCCAAATGTACCCGGAAGTCGTTTAATTATTTGTATATGCCACTTCCTTCCATTGTTTGTCTTCCTGCAGATGGAACTCCCAAAATTATTTCTGCCTTTAGTGAAAAAGTGGTGAGTCCAGCAGAACCAGTCTCCCTCATGTGCAACGTCAAGGGAACGCCACTGCCCACCATCACGTGGACCCTGGACGATGACCCGATCCTCAAGGGTGGCAGTCACCGCATCAGCCAGATGATCACGTCGGAGGGAAACGTGGTCAGCTACCTGAATATCTCCAGCTCTCAGGTCCGGGATGGGGGCGTCTACCGCTGCACTGCCAACAATTCGGCAGGAGTCGTCCTGTACCAGGCTCGAATAAACGTAAGAGGTGCTTGTCAAATCAGCTCCTCAAAACCAAAAAACAAAAACAAACACACACAAAAAAACAAAAAACAAAAACAAAACAAAAAAAAGCAAAAAAAACACATAACTCATTGTCGTGGAGAAGAAGGTTTCTGCATGCACCGAGCTGAGTTTTGGAATGCCAAAAACAGATTAACCGTTGCTTCCCATTTAGTTTCCTCTCCTTTTAACTCCAGAATAGCCCAGATCGGGTGAATTAATGTGGGAAATGCTATTTTAGTTTCTTTAGTCAGCTTGTTCTCTTTGTGACTCTTCGATTTGTCCACTTGATCTTTCCTTTCCCAGTTTATGCTCTGCATGCTCTTTCCTTCCTCCTCCTCTTCTGTTCTTCCAAATTCATGGTAAAGCTCCACGTACCTGATATTTTAACCTACATTCATAGTGCACTGTGACATTACCTCATCTCCATAAACCTATGTTATAGAGAGAATTTGAAAATTGAATTGCTCCCAGTGTTTTCACCAAAAAAAACCCCTGCATGATTGTTCAGGGCAGACTAATTACTTTTTGTTGATGAAATTGTCTCCTATAATTCAAAATGTTTTCATAGAAGTAGTTGATATAAAGTATTTAACATTCATTCAATCCATTTGAAAGTAACGAAACTAAAAGAAGAAAGAACTGCTTCGTAGAAGAATCCAAATGCAGAAAAAATTGTGTAATTGAAAAAGATATTTTTACATGTAAATAACCTACATTGTTTTTCTTTTACCCAAGGAAAAGTGTGCCCATTTCCACACAGGAGATGTGCCCTTAAATTATTTTCAAGAGCTCCCTTGTGTCTCTCTAGGGCCTGCAAGTATTCGGCCAATGAAAAATATCACCGCCATCGCTGGACGGGACACGTACATCCACTGCCGTGTGATTGGCTATCCGTATTACTCCATCAAATGGTACAAGAACTCTAATCTGCTTCCTTTCAACCACCGCCAAGTGGCGTTTGAGAACAACGGCACTCTGAAACTCTCTGACGTGCAGAAGGAAGTGGACGAGGGAGAGTACACGTGCAACGTGCTGGTTCAGCCGCAGCTCTCTACCAGCCAAAGCGTCCACGTGACGGTCAAAGGTAAGGCCCGGCTCGCTGCCCCATGCGGCTGGCCGTTACTCAGCTCTGTCACCAGAGGGACGATGAAGAGTGGGGGGCATCTAGGAAGTTGCATGTTTACAGTAGGACAGTTACAGAGACGGGAATGATCGAGTGCCACAGATGATCTGGTCTCTCTACTCCCTGATGCATCTACTCCTGCATCAAGACCTTGGTTGGTTGATGTAGTTTTCTTTTCATGTGAATTTTTGGTTTGGTTTTCCAGAGGACATGTGTTGTCAGTATTACCACCAAAAAAAAAAAAAAAAAAAAAAAAAGGAAAAAAGAGAGATCGTTGGCTTGGTTACCTAAATGACAGATCATTTGAAAACACATCTAGATCTTCTTTCACTTATGATGGGCTTATGTCCCAACAAACTAACTGTAAGTTGAAAATATAGTAAGCCAAAAATGTATCCAATATATCTCACCTACCAAACATCATAGCTTAGCCTAGCCTATCTGAAACATGTTCATAACACTCATGTTCATCTTCAGTTGGACAAAAATCATGCAACGCAAATCTGACTTTATAATAAAATGTTGGGTACATCCTGTAATGTATTGAATACTGTATGGAAAGTGAAGAACAGAGGATTGCATGGGTCAGAGATGGTTGTCAGTTTTGGTTGTTCACCCCATGACTGCTGGCTGACTGGGAGTTGTCTAGCATCATATGAGAATATCGACTCCATAGCACCGGCTCTGGGGGGGGAAAGCAAGGTGCAAAATTCAAAGTACAGTTTCCACCGAATGCATGTGTCTTCTACACCATCGTGAAGTAGAAAAATCATAAGTTGAGCCATCCTAAGTTGGGAACCATCTGAATCTTTGTTTCCTTAAAAAATCTTAAAAGCAAGTTCTTTCAAAATCCTATCAGGAGTTTTCTGTAACAGATCAGGACTTCAAACAGACGTCTCATCTTGAATAGATGATCAGGTCAAAACAGCAGCATAGAAATTCTGTGATTAAAGAGCACCACAGAAAAATTTCTTGACTTTTAAATGATTCTTTACATTACAGAATCAACCATAAAGTTGGTCTTCCCCAACTTTTTCCCCCTATAAACCTTGTCAGTTTACCTTTCTAGAATACATATAAACACACACACACACACACAAACACACAGATGTGCATGCACATATACAACCTATGTAATGTAGATTATCTGTTATATAAAAATCTATCATATATTAGGCATGATTTCACATAAATAACTTTGAATCTTTTAAAAATAGCCACATATCTTCAGACTTTTCTCAAATCATTAGAATTTTTTGGTAAACTGTACTGTAACAGCTGCATAAAACTTTATTTTGTAGTTGTATTTATTTCTTCAACTGCCATTCATGAAACATCTGCTCAATACTAGGCTCTATTCTGGGCAGTGAGGAAAACAATGATAAAGAAGGTAGACAAATTTCTTCCCCTGTCGAGCTGTCCTTCCAATCAAGGGAGACAAACAGTAAATAAACAAAAGGAGTGAATAAACCAGAAAATACTTTATAATACAATGCAGAGGATTAAAACATGTCAGAATCTTTAAGATTAGCTGCATTGGAGAATTAGAAGCTAGATCAATGAATGTTTGGTACTCTATCTTAAAATTCGTTGGTCTCTCTGAATGAATGTCTTACCCATACACTGTTTTGTAACATAAGTTGATCATTTGGAAATTATGGGTTTGCTGAGTTCTGTAGACCTTTGGAACATTGACACAATTTGTAATAATGTCAAAACATCACCATGGCCTCATCAGAAAGGTATTTCAGTATTGGGAAACTGCCAGGTTCCTACTGACAGATACAAGTCTTACAAAAGTCTACTTTTTTGCTTGAAAGTTTCAATTTCATTATTTGTGACAAACACAGTCAGTTATCATCATAGGAGTGACAGGCTTATTTCTTTTTTCTAGGATAAGGTCTGCTAATTACCCAAGCCTGAATAGAAATAGCTTTTAGGTAACCATTCTTTGTGGAAACAATGGGATTTCATGAAAAGAATGGCTAGTTGAGCTTGTAACTCAGACAAGTGCACAAGCACTTTGCTTCAAGACAACCTTTTTGATGACCAGGCAGTGAAGTGCTTTGTGCACTTTTCCCATTTTGTTACACAGTGCATAGAACTCTGAAAATGACATGAACACAGGGTCTAAGATTTACTTAAATTTTTATTCTTATGGCTCCATCAAGTGTCCTTAGAACCTAGTTTTGACAAAAATTGAGACTGTGTGGCGGTAAACAACACAATGACAATTAATACATTTTTGTGTCACTACCGTGATTTGTGGAAGGCCCGGTAGCCTTATCCACCATTTTGTGTATCATGCAAATGTCACCCCCAATGAAAAAGGTAAATAATATCTTAGTGTGACAGTGAAAATATCTTCTTGCAAATCCCCTAAAATATTTTCAGGGATCCCCAGAGGTCTTCAGATTCCATTTGGAAAATATCTATTCTGGTGATAAATATTTTCTTTTTAATTAGCTACCACCAGAATAAAATTATTTTTTAATTCATTTATTTAAATTCAAGTTAGTTAACATACAGCATAGTATTGGTTTCAGGAGGGGTACCCAGTGTTCATCACTTACAGAGAACACCCAGTGCATTGGAAATCAAAAAGAATGAAATCTTGCCATTTGCAACAACATGGATGGAACTAGGGTGCCTAATGCTAAGCGAAGTAGGTCAGGCAGAGAAAGACAAATACCATGTTATTTCACTCATGTGGAATTTAGGAAACACATCACATGATCATAGGGGAAGGGAAGGAAAAATAAGATAAAAACAGAGAAGGAAGCAAACCATAAGAGACTCTTAAATAAATATTTCATTTCTTTCTAGCATTTAACCATTTTGAATGACATGTCAAATGCCCTTCTCTATGCATTGGCCTTTATCTACTTGTAAGATGATTTATTTCAGGAAAAATTGCCAGAAGTATGACTGTTAGGTAAATGGATACAAATATCTTAATGTCAAGTTTTTAGGAGACATAAATTGAAACAAAGACCATTTGAATTATTCACTTCTATTCTTAAAATTTTCTAGACCAGTAGAAATCAATGTATTCATCTTGATCCTTTTAATTTTGTGTGACTCAAACTAGCTTATACCCAAAAGGAGAATTCATTGGCTCTTAATAACCAAAATATCTATTGTTTTAGGAAACAAATCAGATAGTTTTGTTTTCAAAAATTTCTTTTTTCTAAGGATGCATTATGGAGAATGCCCATTTTCAGGTCCTTGGCAAGGATTGTCAAATGAAAGAAGGAACACACTATTTTGTGCAATGTTTTCCTCTATCTGCCTGACAAGAAATGGCTGTCTGGGGCTGGGGGGGTTGTAGGGATGTGGAATCTGAAGGGCTACAGAGAGGCTGGGGAAGGCTCCTCCAGAAGCCGGTCTGATCAAGGACATGGAGAAGGGCAAGACAGCCAAGCATATATCTGGAGCAAAGAGCGTTCTAGGCAAAGGGAACAAAAGTAGTCAGGGTGGGCCTGCCCCAGGGCACTAGTGGAGAGGTCACGTGGCAGGAACAAAGTGGACACAAGGTAAAGTAATAAGGGGTGTGTTCAGAATTAGCAGGGTCCTTTCATGTAGGACCAGGGCTGGGGTCGAAGGGTCTGAGTTTTTCCTCTAAGTGAGAAGGAGGGGTGAGCAGAGATGTCAGATTAAACAGAATGTCACCTGACCTGCCTGGGTTGTAAAAGGGTATGCCCGACTTCTGTTGCTGAGAAAAGGCTAAAGCCCAGAAGGGACGAGCAGGCCACCTGCTAAAAGTCTCATCCAGGTGAGAGGTCAGGGGGCTTGGGCCAGGGAGAGAGCAGAAAGGGGGTGAGGAGAAGACAGATTCTGGATATATTTTGAAGGTCTACTCCATGGGATTTCCTGATGCATCGTATGTATGTGTAAGAGGGTAAAACCTTGGCCTGAGCAATGGAAAGAAGAGTGCTCTCATCAGCTGAGTTGGCAGAAGATGCAGTGAAACAATTCAAGGGAAGAAATCAGGACTCGACTTTTGGATGTACTGAGATCAAAATATTAAGTGGATCCACTCAATGGGCAGTAGGCAGTAGGCTAGAGAGGAGGAGTTGGGATCCAGGACGGTGGAATCTGAGCCGTAGATTTGGAGACATCGGTGAATAAATAATGTGTAAGGCGCAGGGCTACGTGTGACCATCAGGAGACTGCAGATTTTCATTCATACAGACAGATTTATCAGTCCTTGAGTTAGACTCACATAAATCCTATTCACCAAATATCTGAAGCTAAAGTCTGACAAAAATCCATACAAGAACTGTCTGAAATTTAAATCTTTAAATTTTTTAGATGAGGACGGATCCATATATCAACCATGATCCTATCAATTGCAAAGCGCAGGAGCTCAAATGAGACTGGCTTAATAGCACTTACTACAGTATATGGAGGAAGTAGGGACAGAGGTCAAGGTTGTATTAAACTAAATGTTGGGAAGGGCAGAGACAACAGGTGATGAGGGAGGCTTGGTCTAGACCTTTAATTACCATTTGAAACTTCTCTGTGTTTCTTTGGTGTTTCCCTCTACACGTCGGCTTCATTCCTTCAGAGCAGCCCCTCCATTCAGCCAGAAAACTGGCTGAGTGTCCCTGGACTCACATGCCCTTTCCCTGATAGTTCCATGTAGGAAAACTGTAGGGAGGAATTCTGGCTGGTTCTCGATAGGCCACCACCCGTTCCCGGACCAGTCACCATGGCCAGAGCTATGGGGTGCCTGGCCAGCCTGTCCACTCCCCGCCACACCTCCTCACCAGGGAGAAGGTTGCACTATCAAAAGAAGGACGACAATGAAAACAACAGACATTGCAAGCTGTCTTAGGGTAGTGAGTTAAAATATGAAGGGAGCTGATAAAGACTTCTGAATGTGTATTCACCTTGCTTAGTGAAATATGCTCAATACACAAAGGTCCCACTTCAGGCCACCACTTCAGAAGATAAGTTCTATCCAATGGCTAAGAATTCTCCCTAAAGGAAACCAACCCCAGGCATAGAAGAATCATGGTAGCCAGTGAATGCCAAGTGAAAAACCATTGATAGAAAGCATGGGGGAAGGGGCCAGATGGACGATGTTGAGTGCAGCAACTACATCAGACAGACAAGGGGACGGATGAGGCAGAAAACCTCTAGATGCAGGGTGACCTTGACATCAAGCAGATCTTTATGAAACCTACGATAGATCAATGAACAAAGCAGGAGGCATCCCTGGCAGTCTCTAATGGTGGTCTTCTGGATGACATCTCCGTGGAGCCCACCATATGAGTCTATCGCACACTAAGAAACATTTGATGGGAAAAACCTTAACAATGGGTTGACCAAGAAGCCTGGAATACTGAACTTGCAAAAAAAAAAAAAAAGTGTTGAGTTGGTGTTCATTAGATGTATATAAGTTTTCGTGCAGATATCTTGGCAGAGCAGAGAGCATATATTTTTGTTAATCATTGCTTCAAAACATGTTTTAAATGGAGCATTTTGTAAACTGAATACAATTATTGGCTATCCTTACTCTAGTGGATTCCCTTTACTTTTATTTAATTTCATCTTTTCTGGGTTGACAGAAGAAAGTGTAGATACCAAAAGAGGACATTGCAGGCTGGGTGGCCAGGATAAGCCTGCATATGTCTGTGTGGGACTTCCCAGATGAAAAATAATACATTCTGGGTTCCTATGTGTCACCTGACATCCCCTTTTATTTATTTATTCATTGGTCATAGTCACCTGCACTGCACTGCAGCAAAGATATTTAGAGTAATTCGATTTAAGACACCACTTGCATTTCTTGCTTAAGACGACTTCTAACTTTCAATACATAGTAGAAATTACACACCATGAACAATTTTAGCCTTCACTCAGATGTTATTAGAAAGGTTGTAACCGAATTGACTTCTGAACATTTATATTTGAATTTTAAAATGTTTTGAAATGAAATATGTAAATGAAGTCACACTCCAGTGGTCAGGACTGTGGTCTATCAATGCTTTTAAAAAATTAATAACCTTCACTGATTTCAATTAAGATAAAAGTTATGATAAGGGAAGAGATAAGAAATCAACTGAATGATAGGAAAAGACAGATTTTTTTGCTCTGTGAATCAGGATTGAAGGACAGTCTTTTCTTACTTTATATAAATAACAGCTGATTACCTTGCTTGTTAGATTGCGCAATGAATATTTTATTCAGATAATTTCAGAAGAGCAAGTATGATCCCTCACATATTGGGTTCCTTGGAAAGTGGGGCCATTCGTTGCTTCAATAATGCCACAAATGGGGGGACCACACCATTTCCATCTTGTTTCCAGGAGGTTCTTTTTTTTTTAATTTTTATGTTTGTTTATTATTGAGACAGAGAAACAGCATGAGTGGGGGTGGGGCAGAGAGATAGGGAGATACAGAATCCGAAGCAGGCTCCAGGCTCTGAGCTGTCAGCACAGAGCCGGATGCAAGGCTCTCAAACCCACAAACCATGAGATCATGACCTAAGCCGAAGTCGGACGCTTAACTGACTGAGCCACCCAGGTGCCCCATCATTTTTTTTTTTAAACATTGAAAACATTGTGTGTGTGTGGGTGTGGGTGTGTGTGCATATCTGTGTGCATGTATTTCGACAATGTTTGGAAACAATACTATTTTCCAGTAATGTCTTTTTTGCTAATAGTCTTGGCCCTTTGCTTATTTTGTTGCATTGACTTAGGAACTTTGAAAAAAAAACAACAACTTCAAAGATCTATTTAAACACCACGTTAAGTATTGCTAATGCCTAAAACATAAGCAGTTCTGAATTACATTAACCAACCAGAAGCACCATTGTACTGCTTTTGAACATGTAGGGAGAAATGAAAGTCAAAATCCCTTTTTTCACTTCATTTCAATTTAACAAGCAGGGTTATATTTAACACATTTCAAAGCTTTTTCTTCCTCATTTTAGGTGCCACATTGAACTTGAACAGTGCCTAATTGAGTGTTTTAATTGCTAGGGACCAGCACTGCCAGAAAAGTTAATTGGCTGCTACATAAATATGTCACCTTCTATTTATATTTATATAAAACTTCATAGTTTACAAACACTTTCATATGTGTAACCTTAATTAATGCTCACAGTGACTCTGTAGTGTAGATAAAGCATGAGCAGAGAAGCAGAATTGAGAGCACGCAGAGGCTTGCTCAAAGCTGTCCAGGAACGGATTCAGGATTCAAATACACGTCTCTGGATTCCAGCACAGCCCGTCGTGTGTCTTAGAAAAGCAATCCGCATTGCAGTGGGAAGCCAGGGTGGAAGGGTGGAGAAATCAAGGCAAGGAACCCAGGAAGAGAGCTAATGAAAAAGTTAGGAAAGAAGGTTATTTAAAAATTAGGTTATTGAGGGCTTCATTTAAGAGAATGAGTTACACTGATGAGAAGTAAAAGGAGGAATGGATTTGGAAGGAAGGTGGGTAAGGACCCGAGGAGACTCCAGAAGTGACAGAGAGGCAGAGACAGGCAGTCTACGGCAGTCGTGGCTTGGGAAGGGCTATGGAGGCTAAGGTTTGGTAGAAAGCCTCTGGACCACCATTCTGGATTCAGACCACAGGGACTTTGAAATAGGGTTTGGAGGGTTCAAATGAGTAGTAGAGATGGTCAACAGTAGGATCAAGAGAGTCTGGGAAGCATCAGGCTTTCAGAATGCTTTTTGATGAGTGTTTAAAAATCAGTTGTTGCCAGTAATGAGATGAGATGATGATGCTCCAAACACAACAGGAGCCATCATAGACATTGGCTCCCTCATAGGTCATTTCACCAGTATCTTGGTGGCATTTTCCCATCCTGATGTAACACATGCCTTTCTCATGCCCTGCTCCAAACTGAGGGAAGAATTAGGGGCCTCTGGTGGTGTTTCCTACTTAATGGTAGAGACCCTCTGCATTCTGCCCCCTGACAAGGCTCTACACTGGTTGGCTCATTCTGCACCTGCTCTGCGGCCACGGCCATCTGGCAAGTGCTGCTGTAGGCACGGCTGGGGAGGTGGATGCTGAATAAAAATGAGGCTCAGCTCCCATCTCTGAGTGAGCACCCAGGAGTCTGCCTGTCAATGGCATCGTTCTTCAGGGGCTCCTGACAGCTGATGCCATTTAGCCACCGGAGAGGCCCCGCTCTGTGCACAGAATCATTGTTCCTGCTTTTCACTCCCGACACTGCTGTTCCAAGCAGGCTCAGGACCCACCCCTGTTGGGGATGAAGTTCTTCTCTCTTTACCAGTTCCACTTGCTGCTGGAGTCATTTTTGGTATTGTTTGGGGGGAAACGTGGCATTTCCAGGCTACTTTTCTCTTTCGGTTGCCTCATTAAAGTTGAGCAGCATTGAATGTAGGGTCCCATTTGCTGGGTCTCCCGTGGCCTTGAATTGTTGTCATTCACAAAGTTTTTGTATTGATTTTCAGCAGCTTCTTAGGGAAGGTACAGTTTCTCTTATGAATAATATGGGCAAAAATAGATCTAGTGTAAGACTGCAACTGTGCAATCCTTCTGTGGGACTTGGTGATTTCAAATGGAAATTTACATTCTCCTGGTGAATTTAAAATCCCAGTGTGACAGAAGGCGGCTTGAGGAGGTGACCCACCCCCCTTGCTAAACTACCAAGGAAGAGTTTGATAGAGCCGGTGGCTACATTTACTCCCCCGACTGAAGATTCACACTCTCAAGCTCTCTCTCCAAGGAGAGAACGACTCTCCTCTGGGTAGGATGTCAGCATTGAGCTCTGAAGTCAGCTTGAATGATGTCCTCAGATGGGCTTGTCCTGGAGATAGAAGACCTTGTAATTCCCCTTTGATTCTAGAAAATGAAGCTGGTCGCTTTCTTTGAGGAAATCCGTCATTAGATTTTTTTGGTGGTATTTTATTTTATTTTTAATAGTTTATTGTCAAATTGGTTTCCATATAACACCCAGTGCTCTTCCCCACAAGTGCCCCCCTCCATCACCACCACCTCCCTTCCTCCTCCCCCTCCCTCTTCAACCCTCAGTTCATTTTCAGTATTCAATAGTCTCTCAGGTTTTGTGTCCCTCTCTCTCCCCAACTCTCTTTCCCCCTTCCCATCCCCATGGTCCTCCATGAGTGCAAACACATGGTATCTGTCCTTCTCCGCCTGACTTATTTCGCTTAGCATGACACTTTCTCGAGGTCCATCCACTTTGCTACAAATGGCCAGATTTCATTCTTTCTCCATTGTATATATAAACCACATCTTCCTGATCCATTCATTAGGTGATGGACATTTAGGCTCTTTCCATGATTTGTCTATTGTTGACAGTGCTGCTATAAACATTGGGGTAAAGTCTAGATTTTTTTAGAAGCATCTCGAATTGTTTTTCTCTGAGTAGAGGAAAAGAAAAAAGATTATGTGTTGGATTTGTTATGAAGTCAAAGAATGCAGGTTTTTACTCAGTTAAAATTAAGATTATGGGGGCACCTGGGTGGCTCAGTCAGTTAAGCATCTGGCTTCAGCTCAGGTCATGATCTCACAGTCCGTGGGTTCGAGCCACGCGTCGGGCTCTGTGCTGACAGCTAGCTCAGAGCCTGGAGCCTGCTTCAGATTCTGTGTCTCCCTCTCTCTCTGACCCTCCCCTCTTCGCACTGTCTCTGTCTCTCAAAAATAAATAAAAAACATTTTTAAAAATTAGGATTGTGGGAGAGGTAATGTTTCATAGCACTTGGGCTTGTTAGACATGGGAACATGGAGAAGGAGAGAATTATCTAGACATAAGAAAAAAGAAAGGATGACAAGAAAATTATTGCACTCTCTCTGTCTAATCCATAATCTATCTCTTTGCAAATACCCACACGTGTATGTGAACCTATATCCACACCCAGGAAAAGACCCTCAAGTCATGCTTAAGCAATAATGTTCTGATAATTTAAGTCAGAAAAAAAAAACACCTCTCAATTATTCAGAATCATGCAGTGGGATCTTTTATGTGGACTGGTATATAATAGAACTATATAACTCTGTGCACATGTGACATATGACATGAATAATATTTGTGTATTTTATGTATACTTATATATAAATATAAAATATATGCATGTGTTAAAATCATGTATAAATATTTATATGCATTGGGGTACCAGGGTGGCTCAGTTGGTTAAGCATCCAACTCTCCATCTCAGCTCAAGTCTTGATCTCAGGGTCGTGAGTTCAAGCCCTAAATTGGACTCTGTGCTGGGCATGAAGCCTAATTTAAATATATTTATATATACATATATGTGTATGCACATATAAATACACATACACACACTATTCATATATAGTAGACATATATAAGTATATATGAGATGCCTACATATACATAAATAGATGATACAAAGGTAAAGCCTTAGGGATATAAATGAATGTGGACTTCCCTAGCTGAGACCACCGTGTGACATCACCTTGCCCGTGACTGTACCCACATTTCTCCAGTCTCTGTCTGCATGCGACCCACTCCAAGCTCTGGGCCCTTCCTGATTCTGCACAGCCCGTGATCACCACAGTTCTTCCTCCTGTCGGATGCAAATCTGCCTCCTCTAGCTGTTCCCTTTCTCTCTGGTCCCATTATTCCCTCCAGGGTGCACTGGACAACTCTCCCCCGCCCCTCGGGAGACTACCTACTGAGTACAGCAGTGAGCCGTTGCCTTCCCAGATAGCCATTTCTAACATCCCTGTAAGGGCAGACTCCTATGTCTGTCTCCTCTCAGAGACACCCAGCCCTCCAAGCATTTTCTAATGCCTGAGAGGGGGAAATGAGAATGTCATGGTCATCCTAAAAACCTGACTTCTTTGTTGTAACCTACAGCCCACTGTGAAGTCATTTTTTTGGACTCCTGAACAAAACCCCCTAGAGGTGCTATGGACTGGTCCGTCGAGATCTTTGGTTTTGTCAAGATTTGCTTTATAACCACATCACTACAATCAGCAGTCCATCCAAGTTCCATATTTTATTTTACTTGGATTTATATATATATTTTTAACCACCCACCAACCCTGTCATCATTCCTTCCTATCTTATTGGTACTTATTTATATGTGTACTTAATACACTTATTTTAAGTCTACTTTTTAATGCCCTTATTAAGATAGACATATAAATGGGGGCGCCTGGGTGGCTCAGTTGGGTAAACATCTGACTTCAGCTCAGGCCATGATCTCTCACAGTTTGTGAGTTTGAGCCCCACATCAGGCTCGATGCTGACAGCCTGGAGCCTGCTTTGGATTCTGTGTCTCCCTCTCTCTCTGCCCCTCCTCCGTTCCCTCACACACACTCTCTCTCTGTCTGTCTCTCAGAAATAAACAAACATTAAAAAAATGTTTTAAATGAAAACTTTTTAAAAAGATAGAGATATAAATGTATATTAAAGCATTTAAAGTAAACCCTGAGGCTGTCCTGAGCCCTTTGACTCTGTGCCTAGTGCCACGATGCGCACTCTAGTGGATGTGCCCCTGTGTGATGTTAACTTAGTGCCACTAATGACTGCAGAACGCCCTCCAAACCACACTGTGTGCTGCTGCCGGCCCCACACGGGAGCCCACATTTCCCCATCTCTGCCAGTGCTTGATACGATCTGCCTTCTAAGTGCTGCAAATCTCATGCATTTATTTTAATTTGCTTTTACTCCTTTACTACTGAGATTGCGCGTCAAACTTCACATTCTTATTAGATACCCGGGTATCTCACCTTCACACTTCCTTTGCCCGCTTTGACATCGTTCTCCCCGCGATTTTTTCTTGCTTTGCTGTAGTTCCTTCATGTAAATTTGAATCTCTTACGACATAGAAATGGTTGTGAGTACCTTTTGCAAGGCTGGCTCCTAATTCTCTTCCATGAGATCTTGATTAAGAAGTTCCTGAGCTCATGGAAGATCTATTCCTACACTATTCTCTGTATTTACTCTATATTTCCTCTGTCCACATTTAGATCTTCAGTCCATGTTGAGGGCTGTAGATACAATAGAAATGGGTGTCAGTTTCCTCTTTCTCTGTATATTGGGACAGTTGTCCTCGTACCATTAATTAAATGACCCAGACTTTCCAGTCTTCTCCACATACCAAGATACTATGGTGGTGTCATCAGAGATAATTTTAGTTTTGTGACATATGCTAAAGCTTTCTTTGTGGATGTTTATCCATCAAAAAAAATGTTTCTTCTTACATTTGTTGGACATAAATCTGTATGTGTTCAATTACAATTAATAATTATGTCATATGTCATCTCTAGCTTTGTTTTCTTTATTCCCTTTATTGACCAGTTATCAAACTGGGTGTTAATATTACTAACTATAATAGTTGATTTACCTATTTTCTTTCATAATCTCTGGGGGGGTTTGTATTGACTTATCTATTATATGATTCAAAAGTTCCTCTTCTTGCCTTCTTTGTTTCACATTTTTCTGGTAGCTCTTTTCTCACTTATTTAACTTCTGTTTTTCTGTAGCCTTTTGTTTAATGATGTTTGGATAAATTTTTTTAATGTTTATTGATTTTTGAGAGACAGAGACAGAGAAGGAGCAGGAGAGGGGCAGAGAGAGGAGACACAGAAGCTGAAGCAGGCTCCAGGCTCTGAGCTGTTGGGTTGAACCCATGGATCAGGAGATCATGACCTGAGCCGAAGTGGAACTCTTAACTGATTGAGCCACTCAGGCGCCCCTGACCCTAATTTTTCATCATGTGTGTGTGCGACTTTTGGCACATGTTTATCACCTATATGTTATATCAAATGTTATTTCAGATTTTAAATATATTGTTAGCCACATATTTTCCATTCAGTCTCTATTTCCTATTCTCTGCTTTTACTTAGAACTAAATAGACCAACTCCAGTGCTGATAATTAGATTTATATGCTCTGTTTAGGCTAAATAGTCAAAAGTATGCTGCAATCATGTCTCCACGCACATGAAGTTATTTGTCCTAACTATTTACTTCAGTCACAGAATTTTTAATTTATTCAAGAAAGAATCGTTGCTTCTTTTGTATATTAATCTGGGCATGGGGACAAGACCCCTTGGTTCTGCAGACCTGACATTTTCAAATTGTCTACCAGTGATCATAAAACCTGGAGGGTTTCACTCCACCTTTCACTCAAACGTGCAGAACACGTCACTGCTGATAGCCAGCTGGCCTGAACCCTCCCCATGAAGAAATGGACGCAGAGAGTTGCAGAGAGTGATATATGGACACACAGGTGGCCTGACTATGTGGAACCAGTTCTGTAAATTTATGCTGATGTGAATATTGTGAGGATGGACTACCGAGGAACAAATAATGCTCTATGTCTATTTTTAGGCATTTAACCATATTGCTCCTTCATTATATCACTAATTTCAGTGCCCTGAAATTTATCAAAGTAATTTAATCGACTTACAGCTACATTGCAAGGGTGTAACTACCTTTTTACACCCTTGTTTCACCATGACATATTTGGTCATGTTGCTCAAGAAATGCATCAACTTGAAGTCAGTAATAATTAATAACCCAGCTTTTAAAGAAGGGTGACCTTTTCTAAGTCAGGGTTGTGGAAAATACTCCTCAAGTAAATAGCCTGCTATACTGTCATCCTTATAAAATAGCTACTTGGAAAAAAGGAAAAGGGGCTACATTTTAAAATGAATGCCCATGCTTTTATGAATCTTGCCAGTTCTTGTCATGTAGCCTCACTGTCATCACCTCTGGTTAGAGTCACAAGGCTTTGCCTCCATCGATAGCTTAGATAAACAAAAGCAAAGTAATTGTAACCCATCTGGGTAAGTCTTTTCTCCACCTAGATTAGTAAAACCTGAGCTAGATTTCATTTTCTTTCTTTTTAAGTTTCTTTGTTTTTGAGAGGCAGTGCATGCACAAGTAGAGGAGGGCCAGAGGAGACGCAGAAGCCCAAGCAGGCTCCACACCATCAGAGCAAAGCCCGATGTGGGGCTTGAACTCATGAACTGGGAGATCACAACCGAAGCCAAGATCAAGAGTTGGACGCTTAAGCAACTATGCCACACAGGCTCCCCTAGATTTCATTCTCATAAAGCCATGACGATTCAAAAAGCCTTTCTTTAAATATTGGGGATGCAGTCTACTCAGTGTTATTACCAAGTCTTCCGTGGGAATGTGTTGCTGCCCTTCACCGGGAGAAGAGCAGCCCAGCATCCACCTCAGTCCAAGGTGACTCTTGTTATTACAGACAGAACTTCCCATGGATTCTCCAGTTGTTCATCATTTTTATATATTAAAGAAACTATTTATTTCAGCATGATATACTTATGGCTATAAAACACCTTCCGGGAAGAAACACCTCACACAACTGAGACCTGGAATCTCTTCCGGAAACCACCCAGCTTCATCCAGCCACTGGTTGACGAATAGTGTAGGTGACCCATTCTTCTGGAAAAGTGCTTTTGAAGGAGAGGCTGCCATCCTTCTCAGAGCTAGCCGTAGTGTTTTTACATCCCCAAATCCCAAGCACTTTGTCTTTCCTGTGTGTCTAATTTGTATCTTTCTAGCTGATGGCAACAGTTCCTGTTTCTCTTCATTATGATTCTACATTATGCCTTAAGGATTTTATTTTTCCTGAAATGCTTTACATGCATTTTCTCTCATGGGCTTAATTGGTAAGTTTAAACAATTTTTGGAAAAAAAGTTATTTTTCTTACCTATCTACTTACATTGTCATATAGATGACTATGGTTATCACAATCTGGCAGTCCAAAATACCTTGTTTAAATATCATTGTCGAAGACTTAGTTACTCTTATCTCTGAGCTATTCCAAAGTTGCACTATTTTTAGGGCAACTGAGGTGTTCTATTGGCTGGTACTCAGCTTAGGAACTGTGTGCTTTAGGCCTCCGCTGCTCGGAACCCTTTACCTAATGTATGTGGGATGTGTATGTGCTTGGGAACTCCTACATATGTGTGTTTTCATTTATATTTGCTATGCTTTCTTGTATGTCTGAGTTGAGGCTTTTGCGAGTTCCTGAGTTCTGACTCCAGTGTTAACACTGAATTATTACTCATTTTAGTTTTATTTGATGTATATTAGTGACCTTATGAATATCCATAACCTCTGATGGAAGACAACATTTCAGTTCTGAACACTGGCTGAACTTGGGATACTGAAATGAATATAAACCAACCAACCAGCAAATGAACCCGGACTATTTCTTTAGGTAACGAGTAGCAATCTTAAAATTACACTTCCAAACTATTTTTTTTCTTGTGCTTCTATCAGTGACAGAATGTTTCTATTCTCCTGGAGAATGGAAGGATATTGTCAATCAAATACAGAGTGGTCTCATTAAAAGAGAACCCAGCCCACATGATAATTGTCA
Source organism: Helogale parvula (assembly GCA_004023845.1). NCBI lineage: Eukaryota > Metazoa > Chordata > Mammalia > Carnivora > Herpestidae > Helogale > Helogale parvula. The sequence continues at coordinate 80,896 of PJEM01006331.1, read as the reverse complement.
TCTGGTCCCAATCTGAAATGAATAAAAACAACATGGACGGAAGGATGGATGGACAGATGGACGGATGGATGGACGGACGGATGGATGGATGGATGGATGGAGTATATACTGGCAATGTTACAAACAGATTTGGTTTTGTTACTAATAGTAGATCTATTTTCACTTTAGGTGAGTCAGCCGGTTGCAGGTTCACTTCTCCCGGAAGCAGTCTCTAAGAGAGAGAGAGTTTGGTGTGTGTGGTGTTTATCGAGGCATGCCCCAGTAATCAGCACTATTGAAGGAGGGGGAGGAAAAAGGACAGGGCACAGGGAGGAGATGAGCCGTGGTGCAGACTGAGGACAGCCTTACACTCCCTGCAGGAAGCTCTGCAGAAAGAAGGACTTTCAGAGCCATGATAAGTTGGGCAGAATTGCCCTCTTCAGTCAGTCATTGGACGTAGGCCACCCCAGAAGGAGCCTGTCCATGGTGAGGTGGATCTCTGCAGCTGGAATCGTCTTCAAAGTGGCTGATACCTGAAGGGTCTACCCGACCTCACTCCCAGCCTCGGGGGCACACATTCGTTCTTGAAAAGGAATCTGGGCCACATGTTGCCATATGCATCAAGTCCTACCACTTAAATAGAAGCCAAACAGCTAAAGATGTGCATCTTAAACCCTTGTCCTAAAAGTAGTTTTTCCTTAAATTGCTTCCACTTTCTATAACAACATTAGTTCAGTATTTCAAATAAGAAATGGAAAGGATCGTAGTGTATGATGATAGCATAATCGAACTAGACCTTTGTCATCAAAATAATTTGTCAGCCAGAGAACCTCTTTAGTTCTTTGGTTCTGTAGCAGGATTCTCGCACAGAGTCGTGACACCAAGGTCTTTTTTTTTTTTTTCCAGGAAGCAACTTTATTCATGCCGGCACCGCTCAGTTGGGTTCGTACCTGAAGAACTGAGCCTCAAGCACCACATGGCATAGTTTATTATACAATTTTTACTTCTTTGTCTCCTCTTTATGGTAACACACAAACATACAGTCTGATTAAGTAGGCTCACGTTACCAGGTCATGAGGGATGTTGTCACATACACGTATAGTCAGGCTGCCTTGAGGGGTTTTTTACTTTCCCTAGGGAGGGGACCCTACCACAATTTCTGTGATTTATTTAATTTATTAGGGAATATCTGTGCATTTACTGTTAATGAGCTTCAGTCAGTAGAAGGGCCTGCAGACAAATAACTGTCAGTAGTAGGTACCAGATGCCTTGGAAAGGGAGCAGCACGGGGTGAGGAATATTTCAGCTCACTATGGAAGAGCAGTGGACAGACAAATAAGAAGACACTGATTTCAACACAACACCATCAAAGAAATGTGTATGCACGAGATCTTATAGAGACAGAGAAGACGGAAATCTACCCAGTTCTGGTGGTAAGAGGGGAAGAGAAGTCCGGAGTCAAGAAAAAGTTTCCGAGAGAAACTGACTTGAGTCTCAAAGGGGATCTGGAGTCTAAAATAATGTCTCCAAAGCAGCTAATAACTAAGTTGAGTGTTCACTCCGTAGGATGGTAGGGGTGAGAGTGGGATCCTGGCGGGGCACGGGGCAGAAGTAGGGTCAGGGATCATTCCCTACGTTGAGTCAATAAGCCTGAAACAGAGCATCCCCAGTGAGGGCAAGCAGCGTGAGTCAGCACAGAGGCAAACATCAGATGTTGTAGTGTTTGCTACCGTCTGCTGGATCCTAGAAGCGGTGAAGGAATTAAGGCAGAGGGACATGCTCACAACCGTGTTTTAGGACATGAATATGGTTGAGGTCTATAAGTTGGGTTGCAATGCAGAAAGATTAAAGTTAGGCAGACCCATTAGGACACAATCGAAAAAGTTTTAGTAAAAGATGATGGTTGTGTATTTGGAAGAAAAGGAGCCAGACCAAGAGATAGTGAGAAGTGAAGTAGAAGAGCCCAGCAGCCATTGACAGTGGTTGGAGATAAAGAGAAATGCACAACGAGAAAGACTTCTATTATCCTAGCTTCCCGCATTTGGGAGGTTTGTGAGCGCTAACAGGAATAGAGCGTTGAATATGAAGCTTAGATTAAGGGAACCCTGGTGCTTTTGGTTTTGGATTTGAGATACTTCTGGGACATCAAGATAAGAATACTAGGAGACATCTAAACAAGCAGACCTGAAGCTTGTGAAGGAGTTTTGGCTGAAAAACATAGAAATAAGTCAATCAGAGAAAGAAAAATATATGATTTCACTCATATGTGGAATTTAAGAAACAAAACAGATGAACATATGAGTAGAGAGGAAAAAGAGAAGGGGAAACAGACCACAGGAGACTACTTGTAGCGATAGAGAACAAACTGAGGGTTCGTGGAGAGAGGTGAGTGGGGGGGATGGGCTAGATGGGTGATGGCCGTTAAGGAGGCACTTGTTGGGGTGAGCACTGGGTGTTGTATGTTAATGACGAATCACTGAATTCTTCTCCTGAAACCAATATTGTACGGTATGTTAACTAAAACATAAATAATAATAAATCAATACTGTATAATAAAGAGTTGGGGAGGAAAAGAATGTGTAGATTGCAGAATCAGCAGCATGCAGCTGACATCTGCAGTGGAGAGGAAGAAGAGATCATCAGGGAAACAGGAAGGAAGCAAGGCCAGGACAGGAGGTCAAGAAATGAGGTTTCCCCAGTGTAGGGTCAGTAGGAGGCACACAGTCTCCAGTGAATTGGGAGCCTCTGATTTCTTTGGCATCTACTGGCCCCAACAATGCCTTTCTTACTCCCACATCTGCCCTCCTGAATCTCAGCCTCATGCCCATCTTCTCTGGCAGGCATGGGCCCAGGACTGCAGCCTAACTTATGGTGAGTCCGGAGCAGCTCTGGCTCAGGAGATCATGATCACCTAGCAGTGCTCCATGGCGCAGATGGCCATGCCCGAATAAGCAAGGCTAGGTCTTGACTTTATCTTCCCAAATCACCCTAGCAGTAGGAGGGGAGATGGCTCAGTGCAACCTCGAGCTAGAAGTCCTAGGCCCTTACGCAAATCAGACTGTGAAACAAAACTTCACTTGTGTCTTTATCATCTCATCATTCTGATATTCTAGATCTATTTCCCTTTCTACTCCCTAACTATAGGATTGTCTAACATTCAGAGTGTAAATAATGTTCATCATCACCTGTAAAAGATATTTTCAAAAACTATTAAGCAATTAAGATGTACAAGGCACTCTTTATTTCACTAGATGTGGGCAGTAGGGATGAACGTGATACATCTTCTGCCTCCTGGGTCATTCTACTCAAGAAAATAGGCATGTGCATAGACTCCTATGCTCACACACCATACTGTGACCCTTTCCAGTATAGAATCTTAACAGCAAGCTCTTGGAGTGGGTAGAGGAAGAGTTTAATTAATGTTGTGTGAACAGAGTGGAAAACTACATCACATAAGGCTAGTAATCTACGGTTTGGGAATCTAAAGCACGTTGTAAAGTAGCAGAATTGTACAAATAACCGGTCTATGGGTGGAGAGACAATTGAGTGATGTGCTCAACTCACAATCACACATGCTCCTCAGCCTCATAGTTTTAGAGCCAGCAGCTTGCATTTCAGTAGAAGTCCAGGCTGTGAGCCTATGCTGGCCCCATGGGCATCTAAAGTGCGTGTGTAATTGGGACTGAACTCTCAGAGTCCACCCGTGGGCTTTGCATCCCCATAACGGACATGATTCGCAAATGTAGTTTTTGCCGACTTTGGGAAACGGGCAAGATCTAAAACAAAACTCTTGATGGATAAGAAGAGAGAGTTCTTTGGACAAAATGGGGAAAAGGAGATGGGAAGATGAGAATATTTATTGCTGTAACTTAGCAGACTGGCTTGAGGTAGGCTCTTGGAGCAGCTGAGACCAGAAGCTGCCCACCTGAGACAGTCTGGAAGTGTAGGGAGTTACAGTACGACTAGGAAAGAGATGACAAATGTGGAGTTGATGAAATTATATATGGCGGTGCTAACTCAGCCCCCATGTGTCTCAACGTCCATGTAATATATTTGATTTTTCCCAGTGAGTTACAGGCCCTGGGACAAAAAAAAAAAGGTAAGAAAAGGAGAGATAGGGCGATACTTGCTAATCGAACAGCTTCTTGGTACCGTGGCGGCTCTCTGCCTGTGTGTTACATGAGCCCTCACCAACACTCATGAATTTGTTCTTTATCATCACTTTATGCATGAAGAAACTGAGTTACAGACTTAAAGCAGACTAAGAAAACACTGCAAATTACCCACGATTGTCCAACACCCAACCCATGTATATTTTACCATGTCATACTTCTCTCTGGGAAGAAAATAAACTCTCCTTTTCTTCCCATGAAGAAGAATATACAACTAATTTTTGAAGGACAAGACAAAATAGATTAGCCTGACTTAATGTTCTTACGGGCTTACAAAGAGTAAGTATCTATAAACTGACATTTGGTTGCATTTGATGGTTCCCAGCTGCTGGGGAGAGAGGACCCCCCACCCCCCCAGGGCAGAGAATGAAATCAACAAACCTGGTAATCAGTGACATTTAGCAGATATTTACATGCTTTGTGAGGGCAGGTTATGTCAAAACCTGGTGTGGGTCACATTGCGCATTTCTGGCCCCGCAATTTTTGTTGTATCCCACCAAGATCGAACTCACTCAGGAAACAGTCAGAGGGTTTTTGAGAGCTTTATTACAGATTATTTCAGTTCGGCCGAACGGCTCCTTGTGGGTGATGGAAGTACCCGGGGAGCGCCCCACCAGGCTGGAGCCTGGGGTTTTTAATGGTTTTGTGAGCACGTCATTTATTAGTCAGCCAATTACAGGTTGTTGCACCTTATAGTAAGTAACCAGTAGTATCTTTACACATACATGTTACTTTTGGCGGGAACCCATCGGTTTTAGAGTTCTTTGTCTCCAATGAGGTTTGAAATGACCACTCACAGCACAAGGGAGGGGGGAAGCAAGCGGCTTTACAGAAGCAAGGACTTTGTAATGAAAGAGGAGTGGGTACCTGATACAGAGTCCTGTGAAACAAATTTAGCAAGCAAGCAAGTGAGCCTGTGCAGAAGCAGATTGCGAAGACAATGTGCTAGTCTTGTTTGTTCAAGACTCAAGGTTACAAAGTGGTTACATATCTTTCCCCCTTCTGCTAGTTTCTTGTTATTGCTAGGTCACGAACAGTGAAACATTTTCTGTTGCCTCATCTCCCACTGTCTATTGTCCTAGTTCCCTGCTTAGGGTGGTCTCTAACATATTAACAACCTTTCACTGTCTACAAGATTCAGAGAATTTACCTTAAGAGGTGATCTAATGAACAGATGAAAGAAGGGAGGTGTGTCAAACAGGTGTTTTGGCTCTACTGAAGTCATTATGAACTTTTTTTTAATCACTTGATTTCTTTTTTGGCTCCAATTTTATGTTATGAGTGTACAACATAAGATTTATGGCTCTTTAAGAAAATTTAAGCATTTTATACAGCAAACTTGTGTTCATGCCTAGAGCAATAGAGGCAATCTATGTAGCGAGGTGAAGAGTGTTATGATCCACAAATCAGTCTGATGATTTAATCTGCATTTTCAAAAGTACATCCTGGTGTGGCAAGTAAAACAACAAATAACAAACCTGGTTTTGATGTTATTCTGGGAAATGACTTTTCCCTACAACCAAATCCTCTTTTTCATCATGAAAATCTTTATTTTAACACTTTCAGGTAGCTTTTTTTATAAATATATTTTAAAATTTTTATTTTGGGGCACCTGGGTGGCTCAGTCGGTTAAGCGTCCAGCTTCGGCTCGGGTCATGATCTTACAGTTCATGGGTTCGAGCCCCGTGTCAGGCTCTGTGCTGACAGCTTGGAGCCTGGAGCCTGCTTCGGATTCTGTCTCCTTCTCTCCCTGCCCCTCCCCCACTGGCACTCTGTGTGTGTCTCTCTCTCAAAAATAAATAAATAAATAAATAAATAAACATTAAACAAAAAAACAGTGTTGAAAGCAAGGGATTATCCTTTGATAATCCTGGTGCGGGCTTCCTGGTGCTTGTTTTCACTGCACTGGAGGCGTGAGTCTTCAGCAATGTCGCCCTATGGTTCATTTCTGAAATTTACTATAATTATATCCCTTAGGGTCCTATAAACCAAAGAATTCCAGAAATCTTTAAATAATAGAATCTGTTATTGTATTCTTTTTAAATTATGACTCCCCTGTAACTACTTCTTGCCTCTGTTCTTGAAAGTAATGTGTACCTGCTCTTTCTCTATTCTAGAACTTTCTTTTGCTCTTGGAAGTAGACATCCTTATAATGAATAATCACTCACAGTCTACACCCTACAGAGTGTGTGCTTAGTAGATAAATCAAAACCATGCTATGTCCTCCCTCTCTTTCTTGGTCTGGAGAATAGAAAGTAGCTCCTTTTTTTTTTCCTTCCCAACTATAACAAGTAGAAATGGAGTCCCTTCTTTGCCAGGTGATCTTTCAACTTCACTGTTTTGCTTTTCTTTGTCTGAAAGGCTTACAAAATAGAACCAGTGCTGAGCAATGGATTCGGGTGTCCTCAGTGTTTGTGAACCCGGTGCTCACTTCGGCCATACATACACTAAGATTGGAAGTTCACGAACCCCATGCTAATTCTTTCACGCCTCACGGCAACCCCTCCTATAAATAAGGAAATGGAGGCACAGAGAAGGGGTTAAAAACTTTAGTTAGTAGCACAACTGAACCTAAACCCAGGTAGTCTGGCTTTGAAGTTCTTATCTCAAAAAAAAAAAATCTACAATTCAGATAACGAGCAGCAAGCCACTGAGTTTGTCTAAGTGGACAATTAGGTTTCTCTGTATAAGGAACCAAACAAGAGGAAATATAGTTACTTTTTCATTTAAAAAATGGTCTTTTATTAAGCATCAATAACATGTATACATATAATAAACATTTATGCTGTTTGGGGCAATATTTAGAGAATTATGAGCATCTTTGCTACACCCTGGTGCTTCCCCTCCTAATGTCAGCTATGAATAATCATAGCCTAATCTAACCTGATCTTTTCTACGAGCACCAGCTAGAACCTCATCCTGAGATCTTGTTCTCCTGGTGTCAGATCGACTCAGTACAGATTCATGACTGTAACTTTACTTTGAGAATCAGCAATGTCAGCTGTCACCAGTTTTGAAACTGGATGCACTTGGTACCTTAAGCTATTTTTGTTTGTTTGTTTCTCTGGTGAGACCTAACTTGAGCCATCTATTCAGTTGCCCCCTCCTTCTAATTCTGGCTGTATTTGCAATTCTGAGTTCTCTGTATTTGCATTCTGAGTTCTCGCTCCCAAATGCTTTTGAAAGCATATAGTAGGAGTAATAATAATATGAAATAGCAGAATAGCCACAGCTGTGCTCTGTTGCCATCTGCCGCCTATGCCTGGGCACGAAGCTCCGCTGCACGGAGACTGGGGTGTTACGGCCATTGCTGTGTGGCCGGCACACATGGCGTTGGCAAGCGCACACCAGCCGTTCAAGAGGCACTTCTCATGCGCACCAGTGAATGAGTGAACGGATGCATAGCTTCTCCGTTTGATCTCTTACATCTCCCCACGCCTTATCATTGAAATGTACCTATACCTGATTTAGTGAACCAACTGCAGATGTCCTACTATTTAATAATTTCATGTAAAACCATCTGGTATAATAACTGATTTATATTGTTAGTACATGCATAGTAATGTCAGTTTACAACTTGGTGTATTTCCAAACATTTGAAATAAAATTTATAAGGTTTAAGCCCTCACTCTTTAGTGAACTTGTTCTGCGGCCAAGGGCAAAGTCATACCTTTGAATCAGTGTTCCCGTTTACACAGTGAGACTCTGAATAACGGGCCCCACATGGCTGCTAAAAAGAGCATATTGATAACTGGGCCGTGATCCCATAACCAATAAGTAACCAAGGTATGATTCAAAGTTGGCTTCTCTGGCTCCATTTTAAGCATTTTATGAGTTTGACACCCTGTGAGTCCACCCAGGAAGTTACTGAGGAAGAGTGGTCCAGAGGGAAGGCCATAAACAGGAGTTTATCAGAGAGATCACATCAGAAAAGAGATTTCCAGACTAATCTTGGGTGTGTCCATGGCTGGCCAGGTTGAAGGCTATCACCTTGTCCTCATCAGCAACACCTCTCAACAACTCAGAAAATTGGCCATGGATCAGTTCGTAATTTAAGGTCATGCACACATGTGTAAATTTGAGGGGTACAGAATGAAGACATGATTATCTTAACATAAAGTAAGTCTTTTTCACTAACATTTGCTGTTGGACATTAGTCTTAAAAAAATGTTTAACAATGAAAGTGGAATCTCTTCTTGAACAGGCTTAAAGTATATCCACTAGCAAGGCATGGGATGCATTAAGGAGGGAACAGTGATTGCGCTAGTATTAGCGAAATCGGAGAGAAATCTTTTCTTGCACACGTCATTTTCAAAAGCTTCTAAGGAAAAAATGGACTCAAATGCCTCTTCCACAATGAATAGTGCAGAGTCTGAAATATTTTTATTCAAAAGTGGCCATTGTATTTTTTACAGTTTGTTGAAATAAATTAAGCATATTTGCCAAAGTACAAATTAAGCCATGCTTTTCATTTAGAACAACGAGAAAATTCAGGGAACAGGAGAGCACAACTTCACGTCTTCCCCTGGTTCATGTATTTACATGTTACAGAAGTGACTGTGTTCCTCTTGCAATGTTATGCAAAAAGGTAAAAGGAAAAGAGAATGTAGAGCATGCGTGCAATTCTTTTGCATCTTTCCTCTATTACATTTTCTCTTCTTTCTTTCAGTTCCACCTTTCATCCAACCTTTTGAGTTTCCAAGATTCTCCATTGGACAGCGGGTCTTCATCCCCTGTGTTGTGGTCTCAGGGGACCTACCCATCACGATCACTTGGCAGAAGGACGGGCGGCCAATCCCAGCGAGCCTCGGCGTGACCATCGACAACATCGACTTCACAAGCTCCTTGCGGATTTCCAATCTGTCCCTCATGCACAACGGGAACTACACCTGCATAGCGCGGAATGAGGCAGCGGCCGTGGAGCACCAAAGCCAGCTGATCGTGAGAGGTAAGGAGAGGCACGCGGGATGTGTGGCCTCGATGCAGTCAAAGTCAACAATGCCCACAAAGTGCGTTCATTTGCAATGACGTGAAAATATTAGAGTTTGTAAAACTTGCTCTCATCCATTAAAATAAAACTCACGGGGCACCTGAGTGACTCAGTCGGTTGAGTGTCCAACTTGGGCTCAGGTCCTTATCTCACGGTTCATGAGTTTGAGCCCCACTCTGGGCTCTGGGCTAATAGCCCAGAGCCTGGAGCCAGCTTCGGATTCCGTGTCTCCCTCTCTCCCTGCCCCTCCCCTGCTCATGCTCGCTCACTCTCTCTCTCTCTCTCGCTCTCTCAAATAAATAAACATTAAAAAATAAAAAATGGGGTGCCTGGGTGGCTCAGTCGGTTAAGCCTCCAACTTCGGCTCAGATTAGATCTCACGTTCGTGGCTTCGAGCCCCGCATCGGGCTCTGTGCTGATGGCTAGCTCAGAGCCTGGAGCCTGCTTCCAGTTCTCTGTCTCCTTCTCTCTCTGACCCTCCCCTTATCATGCTCTGTCTCTCTCTGTATCAAAAATAAATAAAACATTAAAAATTTTTTAAATAAAAAATAAAATGAAATAAAACTCTCAACTATAGAAGCCAACTACAAACTCCGCTTACACCAAACCAAGTCTTTATTTACCTAAAATATGGAGCTCCAAATAATTAACAGCTAATAAATGTGTGCAGGAAGAAGTAAGAGTGGGATTTAATCGATGGACGAGGCTCTCCCTGCGTTAGACCCCAGGTCTGTGAGCTCCTGCTGTCTTGTATTCACTCTAAATGGCACTTTTAAAATAGTATTATTTAGATTGATGGCTTTAAAAATGATGCTTGTCAAATATCATTTGTCAATCACACCTTTTCTAAAGAATCATAAAATGGTAAATTTTCATTTTTGTATTTTTTATTATTTGTTTTGCTGAGGTGCAGTTGACAGATAGCAAATAGACACTTCTTGTATTTTTTATTTTAGTTTTAGAAATGTGAAATTATTTCAGTTTAGAAATATATTTTGCTCCTCTCTTCTGTTTAGCATCAGACCTCTGATTAATTTAGGAAGCTATGACAACATTTATCAAATTAAACAAAGTGGGTGGTATTTATTTAGAAGTTAAAATAGGGTCATCCAGGGGCACCTGGGGGGCTCAGTCGGTTAAGTGTCTGACTTTGGCTCAGGTCATGATCTCGCAGCTCATGGGATCGAGTGCTGCATTGGGCTCTGTGTGGACAGCTCAGAGCCTGGAGCCTGCTTTAGATTCTCTCTCTCTCTCTCTCTCTCTCTCTCTCTCTCTCTCTCTCCCCTCTCTCTCTCTCTGCCCCTCCCCTCCTCATGTACTGTCTGTCTTTCAGAAATAAATAAACATTAAAATACTATGAAATTAAAATAGGGTAGTCCAACTTGTAGAAAATATTGGCCAGGGACTCGATGCATCTAAAATGTAGGCATCGGTCTAATTTCACATCTCTCTTCTAGTCACCAAATTCCCATGAAGGCCCCACTCCACATGTGCAAAATGAGCAGCTAGTATTCTTTAATGTCTGTTTAGCACAGACATGTGATTTTATGATTCTCTAAGAGCTGTGTGCATTCATGTGCCAGCACAATTCTCACCCACATTGCAAAAGCAACTGCATGAAATTAAAGATGAAAATTAATCTTCATTATCTGCATTTTTAAGTCTCCAAAATTTGGACTCTCCAAGTAAGTATTGGGAGAGGTTGATTTCCATTATCTTCCAAACAGTTGCCAGATCTGAGCACATTATTTCTTGAGCAACAGATGCCTGGGTCCTTCATCAGTCTTTGAACCTTGTCTGCATGACATTCTGCCTTCCTTTCTGGCTGAAAAGTAGTGCATTTTCTATGTACTTGCCAACAAAAGAAGCTAGAGTATACTTAGAATGTATATGAAGAAACCAACTTTCTATTTGTAAAATATATTTTCCCTGAGTAAGAAGATATATCTACAGTCCGATACAACATAAATGTTGCAGATGAGAGGAAGCACACATTTTAAGGTAACTAGAAGGGTCTTTAGCAGAAGTGAAGAAGAAGGAAGCAGTAGCAGTGTGACCTGGGGAGCAGTGATGTGGGAGAAACGAGAAGGTCCAGACCCAAGGCATTCCCGCATTTGTGGTTCTGGAATAAGAGAAGGAATCAGCAAAGGAAAACAGAGAGGGACAAGGAGAGGCTGGTGAAGTAAGAGGAAGTCCAGCAGACTGTTACATATCAATAAAGTATATAAAATCCCACTGGAAGTCAAAAAAGGAAATCCAAGAATCGGTCATTGAGTTTAGGGAGATGCACATTGTTTGTGATGGTGAACGGTGGTGTGGTTGCAGTGAGTGCCTAGTCAGAAGGGCTAATGAACAGAAAAGGAAGTGAATAAATGTGTGGGAATTCAAGAAAAGGCAACTGTTTTCATATTTTCAGAATCATTGCTATGATAGGAGGCAGAAAACTGGAGAGGAAGTTGGAGGAGGACATTGGGCAAGGGAAGCTTACATGCTGATAGGAATGAGCCGGTAGAGAGGACAGAACTGTGTGGCAAAGATAAAGAGGGGATAATTACAGGGTCAAAGTCCTTGAGTTAGTGAATTGGGATGGGATTCTTTGCACCAATAGAGTATGTTAAAACCAGTATAGGAAAAGCCATTGTGGGGGGTATTCTAGAAGATCAAACCAACCAAAATGATTGGAAATTTTACGGAGGCAGATTTTGGTTCAAGTAATAATAAATTTAAAAATTTATTGAATGGGACCATCAAAGAGTAACAGGTAATGGATTTGTCCACCTATCATTTAAAAAAACCTATAAAACGGGGGGGGGGGGGAATATAAAACAACCATTTCCAGGTACTGGAAGGCAGGAAGCAGAGGGTTGTTACCCTTGAGAAAATGGAAACATAGGCATTGAGCTCCAGAATGTACCCCAGGTAGCTGCCTGGGGCACCTTCCAAACCATGCAGAGGGAGGGGAGAGAACGGTGATCTTGCTAGATGGAGAAAACAGATAGAAGTTTAGAACTTTTGAGGGGTGGGATTTTGCAGTGCAGGTACTGTGGAATAGGGAGTGGCTCTAAAAATCTCCTTGTGAGTCTTTAGCTAAATACTCCACTTCACATGCACAGGATGAGACTTCATGCAATCTATCAGAGAACAACTATCAGACAGATGTGAGCTGAGTAAGGAATTCAGAGCTTACACAGTGCTGGGATATATTGGAGTTCTCAACAGCCAGAGTAGAGAACACATGGAAATTCAGTTAAAATCTCAGAGGGGCCACCAGGAGGAAACCTAATCTATCCTTGGAATAGGGGATATTCTAGACAAACCCTAAAAGGACCTCAAAAGATGGTTGGGAGTATAAAACTTCACCAGTAAATGAACTGTCTCCAGGAATAACATTCACACTTTAAGTCAACAAAACCTCTACTCTCAGTAGCATAGCATTCCACAATGTGTTACACACTAATTACTAGTTATGGGGAAAAGGAGGAAAATGTGAGCCATAAACAAAAGGATAAATAAAGAAATGGACTAATGTACATCCCGATGCCACAATGAGCAGGCAAGGTTTTAAAGTGACTAGCTACCCTCTTATTTAAAGGGTTTAAATGAAAAGCTATGTGCAGTAGATGAATGCACAGAGAGTGCAAGAAGGGAAATGTACAACATTTTTTTAACACAAGAACTAGAAAGAAATTCTAGCTCTGAAAGACATAATGTCTGAAATGAGAAATTCACTGGATCTATTTAATAGTTTTTCAGTCTGATTGAGTTCAGTGTTTTCTGGTTTCCCTTGCTTGCAAAAGAAAATATTCTGAGCTGTACGCCTTTGAAGCATCAATGGGTAGATACAGATATATTCTTTGCACCCAGTCCCAAATGACTGCATTTTTTCTGTCCTTCATCTTCCTCTCATTCCGTCATTAAACAGCAGTGTGTTTAGCACATACTTGTAATTACTAGGCCCTGGGAGAGTCGGTGGGATGAGGGATGCTCATTTCTTTCCAGTGAGAGCTCCTATCTAGTGAGAGAGAGACCTTCCATGGTGGTGTGACAGGCTGCAGGGAGACTGTGAAAGAAGAGAGGGAAGTTACCTAATTTAAGGCAGGAGACACATGAAGCAGATTCCCAGAGGGAGGGAGGGAGTCTGATGGGTTAGAAAATACAGCAGCGAGTTAAAAAGGGAGAAAGGAAGGCAACGTGTTCCCGGAAAAAGGTCTGTCACCTGTAATGGCTTGGAAAGCTTGAGATAGCAGGTGCATTTATTCCCTGGTGGGGTAGAATGGTGAGGCCGGGGAACAGAATGAGGAAGGATGAGACTCCAGAGCTAACTCTGCCTCAGAGTTTGTAGATTCTGTGTCCTGAGGTCTAGAGGCCATGGAATTGATGAGCGGATCTAAAGCAGGAAAATCATACAGTGTATTGCAGGACAATCCATGTGCTGGAGCAAAGTGAGACCATGAGCTCAGAAGCCCAGAGGGGAGGCCCTTGTGGTCCCCATGAGAAGGGAAGATGGCTGGAGCTCAGGTGGTGGTAGTGGGGATGGCAAAGGCGGGGCTAATTCAGAAGACACTTGGCAGGAATTGATGGCCAACTATCTGAGAAAAATACACGAGAAGGCTTGAGGACAGACATTCTCCCCAAGGGTAATTGGCCAAGGACCATGCTGGGTGTTGGGAGTGGGAAGCTTCTCCAGGCCATGGAGTCCATTTTCCCTCCTCCTTCTGTACATCGTAGTTGGGACAAGGAGCTTTCTCTGTGGCTGGTTAATAACTGCTGTGAGTGACAGCCTGTTGTCTTTGATCGCTATCAATCAGGCAGCTGCCCAAATTTCAACTTTTAATTTGAATGGTCAAGTAGTTGAATTTTGTCATCACTTAGGCTGGATCATATTCTGAATGAGTGAAATAGACATTTTAGGTAAGATGAAGAATCTTATCATTTATTATTCCCATTTGGAATGAGGGAGCATTCCGTATTGTCACCTGTGGACTTACCAGTTAACTTTGGAACACAGCTTGCTATTTGGTTCATGAAAAAAATATGCGAAGGTGTAGTTGGGGAAGCAGAACCCACATGAAAATAGCAAACAGCATTAGAGAATAATTATATGGGTCTCTATTTAAATCTTTAACTGGCATTAAATGTTTTTCTCTTGGAGGCCTTAAAGTTTTGGGTCTGAGATGTAGTTTGGAAAAAATAGAATGAGGCATTTAGAGACTTTGAAATTGCCTTGTCACAGTGAGGGTGGTTTGGAAGACTTGAAGTGACAGACTAATAATTACAAGAGCAAAATGAACACTAATAAGGGAGAGATCAGTGATATGTTCAAGGAAGGCTTCACAGAAGGAGTGAGCTCCATCAGCCTTGATGTGCAAAGGGTTTCGAAAGAAAATAAAAATGCAACAGTCTGTCTCTTAGTTAGAAAATCAAGGTCCACTTTTCTGCTTTTTCATTTGCTATGTCACTTTGAAAACATGAGTGAATCTCTCTGATCCTCAATTTCCTAATCTGTAAAATAGGAACAGTGAGACTTACTTCTTGGAGTTGCTGAGCGAATTTAATTAGGTAACAAGGTAAAAATTGGCATGACCTTTGCACCCAGCTGTCAGCAGAGCCCTCTGATTACTGTCCATGAATGGGGAGGGGGCGAGGCAGAGGTGTCCAGGCGTATGTTCTGAGGTCGGGAATGATAGCACCAGCCAAGACATAGAGGCTGTCCCATGGCCAGAGTGTGCCCATCTGCTTGTTATCAACAAGTATGTACTTGACGGAGGAAGGGAGGGGGAACTACAAATATCCTTGAATGGACTGCCTTGAGGTAGGAAGACCAGTCTGGTAGCAGTTGATGGACCATGCTCTGCAGCCAGAAAAGCCAAGGAGAAGCTCACTGGCCTCAAGTCTGTCTCCCCAGACCTCTTCCCTGCTTCCCTTCTTTCCATTTTTCTTGCTTTCAGACCTATTATGCTGTGGACACTCTTAGCTTTGTGACCTTGGGTAAATTCCTTAGCCTCTATTTCCATTTTCTTATTATAAAATGGGATAATACCTAATAATGATTTCCAAGGGTTAAATAAAATAATGTGTTTATGCCTGGGACATAGTAAACATTTGGGGAGCTATGACACCTCTGTATGCCCCCCTTCCTGCTACGTGATTTTGGAGCATGATTGAGGATATTACTACCTAGAAGGGCCATGGGGCAATCCAAACATTAGGCAATTAATTAGAATGAAGGCCTTGGGGGGGCGCCTGGGTGGCTCAGTCGGTTGAGTGCCCGACTTCTGCTCAGGTCATGATTTCACGGTTCATGGATTCGAGCCCCGCTTCGGGCTCTGTGCTGACAGCTAGCTCAGAGTCTGGAGACTGATCCAGATTCTGTGTCTCCCTCTCTCTCTGACCCTCCCCTGCTTGCACTGTCTCTCTCTGTCCCTCAAAAATAAATAAAAAACATTTAAAAATTACAAAAAAAAAAAAAGAATGAAGGCCTTGGGAATATAGCCAAAAAGGTAAAAGTACAGTAGCTTTTTGAGGAACCACAGCAGCTGGGGATGAATTGCACATGGGAAATGAAGGTGACATCTAAGACATTTCCGCTCAGGTGTGGAATAAGCGGGTGTGACAGGAGAGGGGTTTGGGAGCCCAATTCCCAGTTATTCCTTCTATCACAGCCTTACGACCTAGAATCATTATAGAGCTTAGCACAGATTTTGATTTGCCAGGTAATTGGGAAGATTTGTAGAGACTTAGTTTAAAATAAATTAGCTGTTTTCATATAGGAAGTATGGGGAAGAAAAGAAAAGAAAACAACTCTTAGCTCTTATGGGCATGTCTCATGGCTTACATTGTCTGTGGACCAATGGTCTCCGTAATGTCATGCTCAGTTGGGTGACGTTGGCACTAAAGAAGCCATTTGGAGGGAAAGTCCTAGACTTAATGACTGAACACACCTGTCCTTTGGTTCCTGATATTGTCTCTGCATCACTGAGAGCAAAGCTGCAGATGAGATGATGATTTTCTCTGATTCCATAGGAGAACAGTTTTCTCACATTTCTTTATGTCCTGTGATGTAGCTGCTATCTCTGGCTTTTAATGCTGAGGTGCCACATAGAAAACAAATATTACTCCAAAGGCCCCTAGTTTACCAGTATTTGGCAAGGAAAATAAAAGTTATACAGGGCCACTATCTTATTGCTATGTTTAGTGGTCCAATTTTTATGCCATATTTCTGCTATAATTTTATTTCACTCATTGATTCTTCCAAAAAATATTTCCGAAGCATCTATTCTGAGTGCTAGAGTGCAGTGGTGATCAAAACAGAGGTATCAAGTTCCCGTCCCATAAAACCCACATTCCAGCGGAAGAGAGAGACAACAAACAATGTCAAGGATCTGCATGTACTATGAAATTAAAACTCAGTAGGAGGGTCGAGAGTGTGAGGGATAGAAAAGGTAAGTCAGGTAGGATGGACAGGGAAAGCCTTTCTGGAGGGATTTTTGAGCACACTTGACTAAGGTAAGAAAGCCAGTCAGAAGTGAGCTCCAGGCAAGAGACCAAGCATGAAAGCCCCAGGTCAGGAGTGAACTTCGTGTGTTCAAAGAGCAGCAAGAGACCAGTGTGCTCAGGGAAGAGGAAGAGGATTGAGGGCAAGGGCCAGACCATCTTTCTGGTTGTGACAGGAAGCCACTGGATTTTAGTGTCCAGAGCCATCAATTAAATCTTACCTGGACTTTGACCAATTACCATCTTGACTAAATGCCATTCGGTAGAGAGGGCAATATTTATATATGTGCCCCCCTTCCCCACCACCACCACCAAAAAGCTCCTAGTTTTGCTTGGTGTAAAACTGAATCCTTGTTCCTGTTGACAGCTTAGGGAAGCTTCCATCCATTCTTTGGAACTATATAGCTTCTTGGAGACCATGAATTCTAAACATAAAAAATGATTGGATTGCATCTGCGATTGAAAAGTACCTGTCCTAGACGAACCATGGACTGAAGGGGGAGGGGGGAGGGGTGAGGGGGTGATGATCATGGTGGGGGGCACTTGTGGGGAGAAGCACTGGGTGTTATATGGAAACTAATTTGACAATAAACTATTATTAAAAAAAAAGAAAATTACCTGTCCTATTACAAATGTATTACTATTCCTCTCTTAAAAACAGCAAAAATAATTCCCCCTTTAACAGTCAGACCAAGCCAAAGATCACTGTATTTTGAATAGCCCTCATTTTAGACAAGGTGAGCAAGAAGGGATCCCTTGGAGACTTCAGATACTATCAGACTTTACCGGGTCCCATGACACGATTTGGGTATTTTGGAACATATGTGTCTCAAATTCCTCTTTCTGGAGGGACAGAGGTAATGTTCATGCAATTATGATTCAGACAGGTAGGTGTGAATGGCATGAATGGCCTACATTGCCTTTTGAGGGTGTGACAATTATTTGGTTGACTCTATCCCGTTCATTTCCTGAATCACCCTCCTCCGCATTGGAAAGTCCTTCTACTGGGAGAACAATCATGTTGGCAAACACACTCACTACAACATACCAAATGAAGTGTTACACAAATTAAAGGAAACCAAAATATAATTTTAAAAGAGGAAACCAGCAACTGTGGGAAATTATAACCTAGGCAATGCAGAGTAGTCTTTGGGTCCTATCGTAAGTTTTACCTCAAATTGCAACAATTCCACCTCCAGTCTGTATCTCCTTGGCCAGAATCCTCCTATAATGCTTTTTGGTGTCTCCTCTTAGAAGAAAGTAGGGTCATCCTATTCTCAAGGGCTATGGGCATTGGGGTCACTGTGATCTGTGTTGTTAACTTAGCCATGCTACTTTGGACAAAGTCTATTTCCCTATTTTGTAAGCCTGGAATAAAATATTTGTTGTTCATCCAACAAATATTTTCAGAGTGCTTTCTGTGTTCCAATGCTGAGCTCTGTGTTGGGGATACAGTGGTCAGTGGGAAAGGAATGGTTCTTGTTCCCATACAGTGTAGAGCCTGATGGGGGAGACAGTTGATTAAAACAGCAACACCAAACAATTTTGATAAAGGCTACAGCAGGACCACAAAGGGTTGGGTGGGAGCATTTAATCTCATTCATAGCATTAGAAAACGTGTCTCAGACTAAGCGGGCTTTGAGCTGAGTGGTAAATGATAAGTGAGAATTTGTTAAAGAAATGCAGAAGCCTGTGTGAAGTCCAAGCAGCAAGAACAATCATGGAGCCTGGAGAATAGACAGAGTTTTAGAACAACTGGAGAAAAGCCTGCAGGAAGGGAATGTCAAGAGATGAAACTGGAAACCAGGGACCCTAATCGTAAAGAGCCATCACAATATTATAGGAGTCTGGATTGTATCAAAGGACAATTGGAATGCACTTATGATTTTAAGTAGGCAGTCACATCATTTAATTAGTGTCTTGGATTCTTCAAGCTACTGTGTGGAGAACAGGTTCTCACAATGGGGTAGTAGGTGCCAGGTAGACCCCAGTGAGGAGGCTACTTCAAAAATCAGATAAGGACCAGTATTGGCCTTTGTCTCAGGGAAAGTTTCTCAGAAAGCAGAGTGTGAAGTACATGGTTGTCTGGCTGCAGATCACTAATTTGAGATGTGATTCCTGGATTCCAGCGTGAGAGCTGGTCACCAGGGGGATATGATCAGAAAGGGAGGGAAAAATCAATAAAGGTTGTTTTAATAAGCTTCTTGCCACTTTGGGCTGTTGGGGATCATTTATACTGGAAATCCTCTGAGGAATCACACGGAACAATGGTTCTTAAAATGTTGTCTCTGGACCAGCAGACTCAGCATCTCTGGTAGCTTATTAGAAAGGCAGTATCTTAGATACCTCCTCAGACCTACTGAGTCAAAACTCTGGAAGATAGGGCTCAGCAACTTGCGTTTTAGTCAGCTTTTCAGGTGATTCTGATGCCCTCTAATGTTTGATCACAGGCATAAAAGGAACATGCCTCAGACTCATCCCATGGGATTGGAAGATGTATAGGAGAGGCATCTCCCTCCCCTGACTCCTGTCCCCCATTGGTATATGTTTGTCACCCATGTTTCTGGGTTGCATCAGTGAAAGTGAGTAATCATTTGTGACACCAGAGAAGTCCCTGAGACAGCAGAGACTCTCTCCGTGTGAGACCCTGTCAAGTGCATGGAACTGTCCAGCCCCTCATGTGCTGAAACCAGATGGATGGAGGTTGTGTGATAATTTACCATACACCTTCTTTACCCATCGTGACTAGGGCATGCAATAAATATGGAGAGATTTTGAGGATATGTGATACATTTTCAAGGAAGAACCAGCAGTACCTGATATAAGGAGATGAAAGAGGAAGTTATGAAAGATAATTCTCAATTTTATGGGCTATTTCCATTTGTAATTACCTTACACTTGCAATATGTCAATGGCTATTTCTCATGTAAACCTCTTTGATCAGTTTTTAAGTAATATACCTTTGGATTAGAACCAAATTGAGGGTAGAGGTCATGGATCAATTATAATTAGACAGGCTTCCAGAGGAAATGCAAAAAATGAGTTATCCCGCCCATTTGACAAAAGGTTTCCTTCTCTTGGCAGAATTTGAGCCAAAGAGAGCATAGATGATAGATGATTGCATATTTACCTTCCACCTGGCAAGAGTGATTTTGGCATTGTGTCTTAAACTTTGTAATCTATCCTTGAGATTGATTATTTTTCACTAGAAAACTTTGCTGTATATAATTTCCAGCAATTTTCCTAGAAATAATTTTCTCAGCCTGAGACAGCCATCGCTTATCACCTTATTTTAAATAAATTTGCAGTTTACTGAATATATGTTTCAGAATATCATCTAAGTGAAGTAAAATTGCTTGCTAGTTAAGCAATATTGAGGAGACCCATTGGCTGTATGCGTCATTGTATTTGTTAAGGATATGTTAAAGCTGGACATACCTGCATTTATTAAATTATCCAGCACTCCTAGAGCACTTAATATTTTCAGACAGTGTTCTGAGAACACTTGGAATTTTAATTCATTTGATCCCCACACCAATCCTATAAAAAGAGTAGTGTAATTATCCCCAATTTAAAGATAAGGAAATTGAAGCCAAGAGACATTTGATAACTTGCACCAGATCATCCAACTGGAAGAAACAGAGTTGGAGCTCAAACCCTGGTATTTAGTCCTTGGCTCTGTGCTCCTAGACATCACTGTTGTCTCTTTCAGAAACACAGCTGTGAGTTCAGTCTCCAGCAGCATCTTCTGTCTTGATATCATTCCCTGCTCCTTGACCGTTTTATAGTCAAAATAATCTTCACTACGGTTCATATCATTTCAAACGTGCTTTGAAGCTTCTAGCTAACCTGGACTCTTATCTTTCTCCCAGTCCTTTTCATGTGGTGATTGGAATTACTGTTGATCTGTAACATATAAGCCCATGTTTCTGTCTCAAAATAAGAATTCGGGAAATTGCAAGGCAGACAAGACTAACTTTACCAGGAATTAAGGAAAGGAGACAAAGAGTGCTCACATTTGCTAAGTGTCTGGCGTATGGTGGACACAGTCTATCTCCTCCCATATAAGCCTGTGATGGCCTTAATGGAATTTCATCCCATAATTAATCATTGATTTTGATGGAAAAGATTCTGAGATTCTAACATCTTCAGATGCTGCCTTTCCTAGAAGTATCTGTATCTTCTCCTTAAGAGAAGACTCAAATATTCTTACAATGACAGCCACTTAATTCAAAGCATTTTCTTTCTCTTGGCAGGTATGCTTCAGGACAGAGTACATGTGTATGCTTGGGGTGTGGATGCATTTTTTTTAGCATCTCATAAAATTCACCAAATATGCAGTTATTTAATCTGATTTTTTTAATAGGTACACTATAAAACCCTCATGGTACCTCACTTCACTTAGCTTCCATCATCCCCTGTTGGCCCAGAAGAGTGCTGACATCAGGAATAATGGTCTGTGTGTCTTCATCAGATTTTTGGGAAAAGTTCAATACCATGCTGTGTTCTTTATTGCTTTTAGGGGATGCTTATTAATTTTCCCTTCATCTCCAATTAGAAAAAGAATAGATACCAAATGCTTTGACCAATGCACACCCAAGAGGAATATTTAATCTTGATAATTGCTCTTTGTTCTTTAAATTGTGGTCCTGATTCTATTTGTCATGGAATGGATTGCTGGAGATCATCCATAACCCAAATTTTAAAAATGTCATATTCACTCGATTTAGTCAACTTTCATGCATAAGAGGCCAGTTTTCCCCAGTGCAACATATCTTCAGTCTGAAGAATCTCATTGATCTATAAGAAACTTTCCTACACTGAGGTCGTTTTCCTGATTTGTTCCAGATCACAAATACTGTTTTTCAGTTTTCCTTATGTGTAACCTGTTGTTTGTATTTTAACATCCATTAAAATTATTGGGAGGCATCTGGGTGGCTCAGTCGGTTGAGCATCTGACCTTGGCTCAGGTCATGATCTCGCAGTTTGGGGGTTCAAGCCCCATGTTGGGCTTTGTGCTGACAGCTCAGAGCCTGGAGCCTTCTTCAAATTCTTGTCTCCCTCTTTCTCTACCTCTCCCCTGCTCAGGCTCTGTCTCTTTGTCTCTCAAGAATAAGTAAACATTAAAAAAATTAAAAATAAATATAAAAATAAATAATAAAAGCATTGGCATTTCATAAGTTGTGTTCTTGCCTGAATTAAGGGTGATATTTCTCTCTTTTCAGTTCCTCCGAAATTTGTGGTTCAGCCACGGGACCAGGACGGGATTTATGGCAAGGCTGTCATCCTCAATTGCTCAGCTGAGGGCTATCCTGTACCCACCATAGTGTGGAAATTCTCTAAAGGTATGAAGTTACTTGATTTGCATGTTACCTGCCAAACGTACGTTAGAATCTAAAGAATTAGATGAGTAATTTGCGTCCTTCCAGATGTGTTTCTGGCAAGTGAATATGTTTCTACCTCCACCAAGTATTTCCTCTCACACATAACCCTACTCCACTAAAATGTTTTTATTTGGACCAGGAAAGTATCTGGTCTTGCATAGCATTCCCTGGGAAAGATCACGAATGGGGCAGGTTATTCAATGGAAGCTATTTCAGCACCAAGCATAGCTCTACGTTGCCTACAAGGCTTTGTGTAACCGTGATCCACTTGGAGAAAACTGCCTACCCTACCTGTACAGACAGGAAAATGAATTGTCAGTATTGCTCACTGTTTGAAAATTGTTTCCCCATTGTTTATACCGTGGTTAAGTGGCTTTAGAAGATTGAAAATAAATGTGTTGATTGATTTATTTACCTGGTTATCTTAGAATATACAAATTTCATATCAACTGCCTTGTATAGTCTTTTAAAAACAAACCCATCTATGCCCTATTCTGAGCATCCAGTGTTCTTTGTTTTCATTCCTAGTCATGCTTTCTCTGCAAAGGCAAAGCAGCCTCCCCAGTTTTAAGGTAACACTGTCAGTGTTGCAGGAATAGAAACGAGTAACGTGCAGACTGATGGAGAACGTTGTAGACATCATAGAGATCATATGTGTCCATCTTATCGTCCTCTCCAGGGAAGGGTTCCGAACTGTGCTTATGAACATACTGGAATTCTCTCTTCTCATTCACTTACCTTCACTTGGTAATTTTTTATCAAACAGTTGAAGGCCAAATGCACACTGGTGGGATAAACAAACAGATAAATCATGGTCTCTTTTCCTAGTAGTCTATGACCTACTATATGTGTTTAATTGTTCTGAGTCTTTTATTTCTCTGTTTGGTTTATTATGGTTTGTATTCCAGATATCGCTTTATAAAATAACCTCTATATTTCTTATTATGAAAATACAACAATAGAAGAAAAGTCACTTACCACCTCCTTCCTGGTATATTTCCTTCCAGGGAGAAAAAGTAAAAGGAGGAAAGAAGATGCTAGAAACCATTTCATTGCAGGAAGGAATCCATTACATTTTTAAGAATTCCCTGAGGCTACTCCCCTGTAGCCTGACACATATATTGTCCATGTGATAGCACTTTATTCAAAAAGCAAAACCTGTTATTCAGAGTAACTGCCCACATGACTTTATTTTAGACCACATTCGAAGCCTTATGTAGCATTATGTGGAAACAAAGAGCATGCATTTAACTTAGTTTGCATACATGTTCATGTATGATATTATGAACATTTTCTACAACACTCACCTTCTTCAAAATTATTTCTAATGTTTGCCATTGTGCAAGGCTCCCTGTCTCTCCTTGAGTTTGGATTCAGTTTCTCCTATAAACTCTGCAGATGCACATCTCTACATGTACACACCATCCAGTGCGCCTGTGTGTGTGATTGTTCCCTTCAGGTAAATTCTTAGAAGTAAAGTAGCATGACTACCTTTAAGGCTTTGGGTCTGGACTGGCCCTGGGGCTTGGGAAAATATCGCAGCAATTTTCACACCCACCAGCAGCATGAGGCTGTGTGTATCCTCAAATCCTCGCCAGGTAGAAAGGATCTTTTTATTCTTAATCTTTACAAAGGGACGGGTGAAATGGCTTTCTGTTTTAATTTGTATATCTGGATTACTAATGATGTTAATTAAACATTTTTATCCTATGTTTACAGACCACTTCTGCTTCCCTTTGGGGGAATTTCTTGTTCATGTTACTTGCACACTTCTCTCCATGTCTTATTTATTTGTAAGAGTGTTTTTCTTAGAGGCAATAATGCTTTATCTGTCATAGGTCTGGTAGGCATTTTATTCCTTCCCATCACTGGTGTGTGAATGAAAATACAGTAGCCTTTTTTACTTTAAAATTTTATATGCAATTTGAAATCACCAAAGAAACAATGAGATACTTCAACAAACACATTTTTATAAATTTCCCCCAAACAACATCATTCAAAGATAAACAAAGATAACTGCTCTAAACCTTTTTGGCTAGCCTTTCAGACCTGTCCCCCAGAAAATGTATGTATCTGTGGATATACATGTAATTTTGTGGGCTTTTTAAATAGGTCATAGGATTCTGCCTCACTTATAATCTTTTTTCAGTTACCAGTATGCTGTGAATGTCTTTCCATGTGAACAAACATGGGTGTTCGCTATGACTTTTTAGTATCTGTGTAGAGTTTATATTAATACAGCCATAGTCCATCTATCTCTTACCTTTGTTAGGATTGGGCTCAGTGACTTAAAGCCACAAGGGTTTACACTTTCTCGTGACCTGAGTCACCTCCCCCCAAGGACCTCTCTAAAATGTCCATAAATCAGTTCTGCTAACACCCCACCAGCCACGTCACCCCAGCTATAGGGGGTCTGCAAGCTGCATTGTAGCTACGTGCTCAGCCAACATGCCTACGACTTGGGCTGTTTCACTGAGGGAATGCGGAGCCTTGGTAACTAGGTGCGTTCAAGACTATTGTTGGATCGTGTTTGTTTGCTTTTTCCTGGGTTTTCACTGTTATAAAAATGTCACAGTGACTCTAGCTCATCGATCTTTGTACATGTTCATTTTTTTCCGGGATAAATTTCTAGAAGTAGAATTGCTGGCTCGAAGAGCAAGCAGTTTCTGTAGCTTTCAATGTGCCTTGGCTGCTTGCCAGAATTTTATTTCTGTACACATCCTTCCGCAGTTTACAGTATTGCCTGTTTTCCTGCAATGAAAGTAATACCGGGAGTTATGCTTATTTTTAAATATCTTCCAATAGAATAGGGGGGGATAGTATAATATTATTTTAATTATACAAGTGACAAAGATGTTTCTTAAAAATTTAGCCTTGCTTATGGAATGGATTTCCAGTAATCAAATATTCACTGACAGCATAAAGGCACTTTCCTTATGAGTAACAAGAACAACAACAACAAGACAGAAAGAAAACAGATTTGGGCTCTTTCTCTGAGAGATTCCAGGATCTAATCCTGAGGCTGCAGAATTCCAGAGTAAATCCCAGGGGCTTAAGGGCGGCTATTGCAGGAATGAAACAATCTTTGTGGGAAAATCAGGTTATGAGAGTCTTGACCTTGGGTCTGGATGCCCGAAGTCTAAAACATTCAATTCTGCCTCCTGTGTGTGTGTGTGTGTGTGTGTGTGTGTGTGTGTGTTCTTTTTTCCTTTACATTAACAAGCGACGCCTCTTGTCTAAAGAGATTTTTTTAAAATACGGGCTTAATACCATAGTGGGCCTCATCTGTGTCCCCAGAAGTCCACAATCAAGCACACGAATGTCATTTAGAGTGGAGGGGATGGGTTTCAGTCGCCGTCCCGGGGACCATTCCCTTGTTAGCTGCCTGCCTGGACATCCTTTGCTCCCTGGCTGCGCAGGACAAGGCTACTTCTGACACCCAGGGAAGCATGGTTGTGGAAATGTTTAAGGGCAAGGGTCAGAGCATGCCTGGAGGGGGGAGGGAGTGGGGAGTAGTTTGCATTTCAATTAAGGCCGTCAAGGAGAAAGTAATGTTAGCAAAGCCTGAAAGAAATGAGAGATAAGGTTTGTGCCTGCCTGCAGGGGAAGCACCGAAGGCCAACTAGTATCAAACTAGTATCTGCCCGGCAGAAGTGTGTTTATGCCTGGAATAGACACCCAGCCTGAGCACACCATGGTCACTGGAGCTGGTTTTGCCCCTGGGCTGGGCCGCCGCTGTGAGGACTCTTCCTTTGTTGATGCTTTCTCAGATTCACGACCACAGGTACCTCTGCTCCAGGGACACATTTGGTTGTCCATTTACCTACGTAGTAGCTGACACTTTCTATCCCTCTTTCTCCTAGTTGTGCTTGTCGGGTTTCCAAGAAGAGAAGAAGTGTAGTTTTCGGCTGCCACCTTTAAAACTTAAACCCTATTCTTTATAAACTAAGCTGTATGAAACTTGGACTTTATGTCAGAAAAATAAGTGAAGTGGGAATCTAGGAGAAGTAAAGAAATCTTCAGTGAAGAGAGTCGGCTGAGCTCACACCCCAGACACAACCCTGGGGATGCTACGGCGGGAGAATGACTTCCCCCTTGTGAACCACCGCTTCCTGTGCATGTGGCAGATAAAATAAGAGGGTTCATGTGATGGTTTAGTACGACGATTCATAGCGAGCATTGATCTGGTGCCTGGCACATAGCAGTTAGTAGCATTAGCTGTCATTGTCATCAGTGCTCATGGGAAGCCAGTTGTCCTAAAACCATTCACTGGGTAGCCCAACCTTTCCCCCACTAACATGAACTGCTTTATAGTCTGGAGGGGGGGGGGAGGAGGTTGTGTCCACTGAAGTCTGTTTTTGATGCTCTCTTTTATTCCGACATGTCCATTCTCACATCAGGACCATGCGTATTAGAGGGTTAGCTCTTCCAAATGCATTTTAATACCTAGTACAATACTCTCCTCGTTTTTGTTTTTTAAAAATGTCCTGTATTTTACACATGGATATTTGTTTGCCTACTTCTTCTAGATGAATGTTAGAATAATTCTGTCAAGTTCTAAAAAAATCATTCTGAAAACTCTGGGAGATTGTAAAAATGTAAAGGATAACACGGAGAACAGGGACCTCGTTAAAATCTTGAGCCTTTCCAGCCAATGTCACGGACGCCCTGCATTTATTCAGACTGTGCGTGTGTGTCCATTATGATTTAATTGCCTTCTCTCTGTGTGCTTCTGGCAGTGAGTATTTGTAAACTTCTGTCTGCAAGTGTCTTTGATTGTGTTCGGTGTCCTGGGTGAAGACGCGGCCCGTCTATAGCCAGGGCTTGCTGGCTCTCCGGGGCCACCCGGCCAGAGAGAGGTTGTCCTTATGTGGCAGAGTTCCTATTTTCTTCATTCTCCAGGGCACACAGAGGGCTGCAGTTGGTGTGGGGCCTCCTTGCCCTGCCTGTTTCTCTCAGATTGCCTTTCTCCCCGCCTCTGCCTGTGTCCTTCCTCCCTCAGCAAAGGCCCGTGCATGCAAGAGCGAACCTTCCCCAGCCCCAGTTTTCCTTGGATGCTCAGACCATCCATACCACTTGGTGTACGGCAGCTTCACCTATGCTCAGGGATCTTCCAGTGTCCCCAGAAAGCTGTTCCAGGTTGTCATTTCTGCACCCACAGGTGCAGTCTTCCAGAGAGCCTGGCCGTCCCTTACCACCAGGTCCCAGAAGTTTCCTCTTCGGCTTGGTGTCCACTCTCCTGCCCAAACCCTCTTAAGAGAGGAGGGCCATATAGGGGCCGTTCTCTGGATGTTTCTATGCACTGAGCTCAATTCCAAAGTAAGAAACAAATGCTCCACTCAGTACGTGGTCAGATGGCTCAGGCAGCCCCTCTGGAGCCTCCTTCTACTTCAGGGGCTTGCCCTGGAGTGCCTCACCTTGGTCCTGCTGACCCCTTCTCTCCCAAGGTCAAGGTGGCATCCCAGGGCCATCCATAGTCCCTAGGGCCTGTGTCTAGGGATGACAGGAAAAACACACAGCATGGGGCAAGCCCCGAGTCCCTGCAGTTCTCCTGGCTCACCACCTGCCCCGCTTCTGTGGGCAGAGTTCCCTGAGCCTCTGACCCTTGTGTTCACCCCGTTCCATCCCACTGGTTTGCTGGACCTGCTGCAGTCCCCCCAGATCCTTCCAGCAACACCTGCTTCAAGCTCATGCACAAAGCTCATCCAGGCTCTCAGGGCCCAATTCTTATCCAATGTCCTCACCCTCACTAGCACAGAAGTATGTGAGGAGAATCTGGAATTAATACAGGGAGAGAGTTCAAAGAATCTAAAAAGGAGAAGACAATGCCTCCCTGTGATGCGAGTGGTGAATACAAACCCAACTTCAAGGATGAACGTGGCTCCCTGTGTACAACCCTCGTGAGGTCCCCACACGGGACAGTGGGTCTCACTAAGCATAGTGAGTTCTTGGGGAAGGACTGTGAGCCGAACAGAGAGGAGGGAAACTCAACCTAGTGTTTTACTTTCTTCCTTGGATGGTAGACTAAATCTCGCCGTGGATGAAAATCTTCTGACTTCCTCTGTGCTAGAACAGGTGGGGTCTCGTGGCCCCTCGAGCTCTTCCAAGGTCCCTCCCCCTCCCAAAGAAGCTGGAATTCTGCCAAGCCTTGGTAGAGTCACCAGGACAACGGGCCCTGGGCCCTTCAGGTGCTCCCTTTCCTTCTTTCTCTCTGCTTCTCCATCTGACCCCTTCCTCATTGTCTTCCTCACTGCCCTCCTGGACAGAAGCAGCCACACCCAGGGCAGCTATGCAGGGGTCTCTTGCTGCAGGGAAAAGGTGGCTGAAGGCCTTTTGTGGCAGATACAGCCGCAGGATCCCAATGCACAGTAATGGCGGTCTTGGCATTATCAAGCTGTTTCAACTCCCTGAAGGAGAGATTACGTGTTCTGTCAGCAAGTGCAGACTTGTGTCAGCTCATGGTTCTGTCTTCTGCTACGTACGGAGGGAACGGTGTTCCGTCTTCCTGATTAAAAAAAAAAAAAGAACCCTTGCCAATTAGGTATAAAGCCATGCCGTTGGCGTGCTGAGCGAGTGAACTCCCACGTTGTACCCACCCCTGGGGCAGGCACGAAGCTAGCCCACCTAAGTGAGGTGGTTTTCTCCGGATCCAGGCCTTCAGTATAGACATAAAGGAATTAAGGGAACAAAACTGAATTACACAGTGAGCATAATTATATGCAGGTTTACAAAACAGGCGGCCTTGATGCTGACCCAGTTAGGATGTGTTCTTTTATCAAGAAAGGATTTATGGGGCACCTGGGTGGCTCAGCCGGTTGAGCGTCTGATCTTGATTTCTGCTCAGATCCTGATCTCATGGTTCATGAGTTCAAGGCCCTTGTCGGGGGTCTGTGCTGAGCATGGAGTCTTCTTGGGATTCTCTTTCTCTCTCTCTCCCTCTCTCAAAATAAATAAATAACTCATGCTGTAAATAAATAAGTAAATAAACATGTTTTAAAAAGAAAGGACTTAATACCAGGAAGCAGATGCATGCAAAATTTTGGGAAATGTGGGAGAAACTCAGCTGCCTTTCTGGAACTTGAGAAATGTGGCAACCTCGAGAAGCTAGTCTCTTCTGTGGTTACAGCCACCTCCGCACGAGCACAGGGATTCGTCCTCCCGGAAGGGACCTTGGACTCTGCCCATGCACTGACTTGTTGCTTTTGAAGGAGAATGATGGCTTTTCCTTCTCTGCACCTTCCAAACTGTATTCAAGTGCCTCTCACTGGTTGAATGTAAACTGGAACCTAGCAATGATTCAGTGGGAAATGGTTTTTCTCAGGCTTCCAGTCCCTGCAATTTAGGGAAGAGAGCAGAAGGGGACCAGTAGGCTGAGGATGGACAGACCATAGCTGATGCAAGCATATGGACAAAATGTCACATGCACATGCTGCACAGTCTGGAAGATTCTTTCTTTGGGCTTGGGAAAAGCTTTGCAGCCCGGACCTGGACCAGTGCCTCAGGACCCTGCCTCTGTCCACTTCTGGGTTCTTCTCCGGAATGAGACACCAGAACTCAACACTCAGTCACGGAGCACCAGTCCCGTGTGCAGCTGCTCACCCTGGAGCAGGTGCAATGCTGCTGTTGGTCCTTGCTTTCCTCTCCCATCTCCACGTCGGTCGTTATACCTCCTCACTTCCTGCGACCCACCAACTATTCCCAGACAAGGAGAACCACGGCCTTGAGGGAGCAGAGCACACTCATTCCTCAGGGGAACACCACCCTCTCCATAGGGACAAGAGGGATTGTTGTTTTTAGGTCCTTGGTGGGCAGAGGGACATGTTTCCAGCTTTGCCCTTTGGGAGCAGCCCCGGGAATACAGACAGATCTTCTTTCTGCGGTTCTGCTGTCTGACTTCAAATCAATGTTATTCCAGCCCTCTCGGGAGACTCCCTGCGTGGGCTCATTGACCAACTTCTTCTGTTCTTATGTGGGCATTTATGTGCACGCTCACGCGCCCTTGCTTCCTTTGGTGAACAGTAATCATAGAGCTTGGAAATGCGGTACCCTTCCTGTTCCATACACAATGAAATTAAGGATGCAGAGAGAATTGGCTACTTGCTCAAGGGCACAGTTCGCAAGTTTCCAATGCCTCTGACTCTTGGCCAAGTGCTCTGACTACAGACCAGCCAAGACTCAAGAGTGGTAGAAAAGATGAAACAATCACCATCTTGGCCGCTGCCTTCCAAGTGGGTGTGATTGGTGATGCTCAGCTCTTCTCCCCCCTGAGCCCAACTCCCCCTCCCACCCCCCGAGTCCTTGGGAACCCTGCTAAGCATATTGTTTCATAAAGAAGAAAGGTCACACAGTGTTAACACACCCAGTAATTCAGTATGTGCCTTACATAATGCTTTAACATTTTCTTTTCATGCAATATAGAGCATTAAAATTGTCCCCACTTGACCCCAGCTATCCACAGAAAATTGGCGGCTTTTTAATTAATGACTCCTGGCTGCTTTAGTGTACCTTCCAGCTAATTTCCCAGAGCGCTTACCTCATGCCAACAAGATTACAGAATTCTGAATATTGTATGTACCGCGCTCTATTTTACTCTTTACAATAATGATGAACCTAAAGTTGATGACCGATAATTTTATCAAGCTGTGACAAAGTCTACTTCCCTCCAGCTGAACAAATGGGTAACCCTTGGGACTCTTGTTCTTACGGTAGATGAATTGGTTCACTCTTCTGTTTAGCAAGCGTGATCAGATTTATAAACTGTGTAACTCTTCCAGTGAGGTTCACTTGCTCATGAAAAAAAGATTTAATGTTTTTCAAATGCATTTATACTTTATGTCTGTCTTTGTTAAGACCTTTTAATAATGAAGAGGCTTCTCTTAGTCTACATAGGAATTAATAGATAGTCCTTTTCAGCAATTTAACTGAGACGCCTTAGCTTAATGCTGTAATTATCTTTATGTTGTAATTCTTTAGTATAAATGTGTCAAATGTGAAAATTCTTTAAGGAGGGGAAAGTATACCTGTTTTTGACATGAATGATTTGAAAAACCATCATTCTCCTTCAGATCTATTAACTGTCTCAGATTCTATCAGTATTTCACTAGATTTTTTTTAGGGTGTTATACCCAGTTTTACATAATTTATAAATCCCATTGTACTTTCCGATTTCCTGGTTTTCTGCCTTATGGATGTATTTTTAAAATCCTACATCTGGCTGAGTGTTTAGGTTGTGTGTATTAAAGTTGATCTGGCTCCCTTCTTGTGGTTAACTTTGAGAAAGGAATCAATAGCCTTTATAGGTTTTCAAAATGTGGACCAAATT
Source organism: Helogale parvula (assembly GCA_004023845.1). Lineage (NCBI taxonomy): Eukaryota > Metazoa > Chordata > Mammalia > Carnivora > Herpestidae > Helogale > Helogale parvula. Next base: position 49,554 of record PJEM01006331.1, on the reverse strand, counting down.
TAAGCAGTTAAATAAATACTAAAGGCTTTTTCTCTAAGTTCTAATAATATCCTTCTATCCTTGCCCTAAAGAACATGTTATCCATAAAAAGGAATTTTAAAATTTGTAAAATCGAATTTTTAAATCATACAATCAACTTTTACAGGAGAAAAAAAACATGATCATTTCAATAAACATTGAAAGGGAGTTAATAATATTCTACATCCAATCTTGATTGGACAAATATAGAAAGAAAGAACAAATATAAATTTGTGTAAGATCGGAGTATTAGAAATGCCTTATGAGACCCAAGTGCTTTGGTGAATGAAGAAGGAAAAGACAGAAAGTCCAGCAGATACATAGGCAAAGGATACAGATGGGCTGTACACCAAAAAAGCAGGTACAAAGTGCCAAAACATTCATGAAAAGATGTTCAAACTTATCTATAGGCAAAACGGAAAAAGAAAAACATAAAAAAATAGTCAGAGCATGCTAATTAAAATAATGATGAAGATCAAAAAGATCAATCATGTGCATGCATGAGGAAAAAATTAGCCCTCAGCCAGCACTGATGGAAATGAAATTGCTTTCAGGAAGCAACTTAGCTGTATATTTCAACACTAAATGTGCAGAATTCCACTTCAAGCATTAATCCAGCAGATTGCCTACCACTCTATTGATTGACTGATAAGTGGAGAGATTCCTTGCAACATGGTCCTTATTCTTGGGCAGTAAGAAAGACAGAAAGTCAACTAATCATAAAGTCATTGTAAGGAGAGATCTTTTAAAAAGCAGTATTGTGTACTTACTATATGCTATACCATAGTTTAAGAACTTCAATGCCGACATCACCTTATGAAGGAGATTCTATATTATCTCCACTTTTACAGGTGAGGAAACTGAGGAACTAAAAGACTACCTCATTACTAGTTTCTCAGTGTTATTGGTGATCTGTTGCTTTGTAACAAATTATCCCAAAAAATAAGTGGAGTGGCATGAAATAATGTACATTTATCTCCTTTATGTCTGTGGGTCTGGAATCTGAGTAACTCAGGCTTAGCTGAGTCCTCTGGTTCAAGGTCTCTCCCAGCACTGCGGTTAAGGTGTTGGTCAGGGAGGAAGGCATGTCAAGGCTCAGCCTGGGAAGAGTCTCCTCCCCAAGCCCCTTTATGTGGTTGCTTTGTTGTGTGGCAGGATTCAGTTCCTCACAGACTGTTGGTTGGAAGACATCCTCTTGGGGACCTCTCCATAGGGTAGCTCACATTCCCCACACTGGGCCTGCTAGCCTCAGAGAGAGAGAGGGACTGAAAGAGAGACCACAGAGGCTCCTGGATGGCTCAGTCAGTTAAGCAACCAACTCTTGATTTCAGCTCAGACTATGATCCCAGGATCATGGAATCGAATCCCACATTGGGCTTCATGCTAAGCACAGAGCCTGCTTAAGACACTCCCCCTCCCTTTATCCCCTCCCTCACTCACTCTCTAAAACAATAAAAGAAAAGAAAAAAAGAAAAATATATATGCATTAAAAGAAGAGAGGCACCTGGGTGGCTCAATCTGTTACATGTCCAACTCTTGATTTCATTCTTGATGTTGAATGCTTTGTGAACGAGATAAATTAAAAACTTTTTCTACTTAAATGGTGTTATGACATTTCATACATCGAATGTGATAAAATACTAATCCAAATCTGTATTATTTGATATGTTCTTCCTTCCAACTTTACAGTGATCTTTCAGCTGTGTGCTTCTTGCAAACCAGATGTCAGCCACATGTAAGACATGAGTCAAATCCTTCCCACAACCAGTCTTTCCATTGGATTCTATCAGAACAGAGTCATGCTGCTTTGGTGGGGTACCTTCTCTGGCTGCTTTTGTGCCTCATTGGCAGAAGTACATTGCTCTGTAACAGTGTGGTGTGCAAAGCCTACAACATTTATTATTTGGCCCTTTTGGAAAATGATTTCCCAGTAGAAAGTAGAAGACCTTTTGGTCTTCATTAATTGTTAGCAAGAACTTTTATAGTTTTCAGCGATCCAGTCTTGCACATATCTTGTTTAATGAATTTCTTAGCATTTCGTGTTTTGATGCAAATGTATTAGTTTTTAAATTTCAATTTCCGATGCCTGTTACTAATACATGAATAAATGAAATTAACGTTTATGTGGACATCGATGTATCCCACGACTTTCCTAAACTCAGTATGCTTCTAGCAACTTCTTTGTAAGTTCTTTTTGATTAAGTATGACTTAGTTAGAAGTGTTTTTGGAGAAACCTTTCCTCAGGTTAGTTCATTGTCTTCCGAGTTTGCTATGAGATTTTATCAGGATGTTGAATTCTGTGAAAAACTTTTTTTATCTGCTCACTGTATTTCCGTTTTGGTCTGTTAATATAGTCAGTTTCATTGACTAATTTCTGAATTTAAACCAACCTTGCATTCCTGGATTAAATCATATTTGGTCATGATACATTGTTGTTTGTATGTTGATATACCCAATTTGGTAATGTTTGGTTAAGGATTTTTACATCTGTGTTCATTAGGGATATTGGTCTCTGGTTCTCTTTTCTCATAAGCTTTTGTCTGACTTTGGTATCAGGGTAATGCTGGCCTCATAAAACCATTTGTAAAGTGATTTTGTATTTTCTGTAAGAATTTGTGTAAAATTGGTTTTATTTCTTCTTTAATTATCCCATTATATTTACTCGTGAAGCTGCCTGGGTTTGGGTGTTATTTGTAGAGGGTTTTTTTTAAACTATAAATTAAATTTGTTTATAGATATGACTATTAGATTTACTTACTTTTTCTTGAGTGATCCTTGATAGAGTGTGTCTTTCAGCAAATGTATCTGTTTCATCTAAGTTGTCAAATTCATTGGCACAAATGAATTAGTTAGGAATTAGTTATTCCTAATATTTTGCTGTTATCCTTTTAATTCAAGTGGAGGCTGTAATGATGGCCTCTTTCATTATGGTTATTTGTAACTTGTGTCTTCCCTCTTCTACATCGGTCCACCTAGAGGTTTACCTACTGCAATGTTTTGTTTTGTTTTCAAAGAACTAGCTTTTGGTTTTACTGATTTTCTCTATTGTTTTTCTGCTTTGTATTTCACTGATTTGAGTTTTCCTCCTAATTATTTCCTTCCTTCTTCTTACTTTGGGTTTTTCTTGCCCTTCTTGTAATAGTTTCTTAAGGTGGATGCTTAGATAGTTGATTTGCGAACTTCTTCCTTTTCTAATACAGTAATTTAATGCTACACACTTCCATCGAAGTATTGCTTTTATCTCTGTCCCATAAATTTTGATATGGTTTTAGATTCATATATATATTCTTATTACTCTGGTGATTTCTTCTTTGAATCATGAGTTATTTAGACACGTGTCTTTTAATCTTCAAATATTTGGGTTTTTACCAGATGTATTTGTGTTATTGTTTTCAATTTTAGTTCTGCTGTGAAAATAGAACTAACATGTATTATTTTTATCTTATAAACCTACTTAAATTTGTATTATGACTAACAATATTGTCTCTTTTAGTAAGTGTCAAATGTGCCCTCAAAACCAATATGTATTCTGCTGTTTAGGGTGCAGAGTTCTGTAAATGTCAGTTAAGTCAAATCGATTAATAGTGGCATTAAAGTCGTCTGTATTTCAAATCTTATTTCCTCTGCCCCTTCCTTTCTTTTCTTTTTTAGACTATAATTCCCAGTGTTAGAATTTTTGATGTAATTTCATAACTCCAGGACAATCTATTTCATATTGTCCACTCTTTGGCACTTTTGCTTTTTGACTTTGGATGTTTTCCATTGACCTAGCTTTAGATTCACTAATTTTTTTCCCTGCTAGGTCTAACATGCTGATTAGCTTGTTTGAAGATTTCTTCATCTCTCACATGGTGGTTTTTGTTTTTTATCATTTTGTCTCTTTTACAGTTTAATGGTTTTAATATTGCTTCTGAACCCCCCCATTTATGGATATTAACCATAACTGTTGTAAAGTCCCTGTCTAAGAGCTCCCTACCACGGTTCTGTTGATATTATTTTTCTGGTCCTTTTTTCTTGCTTTTTTGTGTGTCTTGTAATATTTTATTGAATGCTGGCCCTGATGCATATAAGAAAAGTAGAGATTATAGTAGGTTCTACTTATTTCCAGTTCTTTTTATCTGCTTTTATGCTGAGGTCCTGATCCCCTCATCCTCTGCCAGAGATCACATGGTTTATATACTCCACATCTTCTTATGGGGCTTTTAACTCTTTGTAACTAAGTTTACTTAGTTGTCTGTAACTTCACCTTTCTAAGTGATTCAAAGAACAGCATAATTTTGTAGATAGACAGCCTCTCTTTTTTGGTGTTAGAATGCAAGTGACATTCTTTTGTGTCTTTCTCCATCCCCAGCAGAAATAGAAATCTGTTCTTTTAATTCAAGTTTTCATACGTCCTCCATGGCAGTTCTGTGTTGGTAGCAGCCACCTGTTGTAGGAATTCTGCTTGTCTTGTTCTGTGTGAAACGTCCCCTTGATACATTATTAATTTCCCTGTCTCTTTGGGGGGACTGAGACACCTGGTGTAGAGATGAGGGGAGGGAGGACACAGCCACAGTCTCTGCCTCTGTGAGCTAAGGGGTGCCAATAGGTAAGTGATCAGTTTGGTGCAGACATCGCAGGAGGCAGTGTCCACTTCTCGCGTCCCCAGATGTAAAGCCTGAAGTTTCCTGCAGGCAGAGTCCAGTGACTGTGACGGTGCATGTGTTCAGCTCCCATGCAGAATCCGGGGCCATGGAGACCAGCAGGTCATCTCTAGAGCACGCCCGTGGCTCATGCTCTGGGCTTTCTCCAGGAAGATGGGACTGGTCCTCACCCCTGTGCCCTCCCCCCAAATCCTCAGACTCAGGTCACACACTAGGGAAGCTCTACCAGCCTATCAAGGCTTAGATCACACTCTCCCAGCTCACCCAGTGCCCCCTCCACAGGGGTAGGCAACATAGCAGACTAATCCAAACCACCATTCTCCCAGAAATCACCCTAGACAGACCTTAGCCCTGCTTTTTATTATTTCTAAAAGATTTTTTTTTTCAGCACAGTTTCGTATGAATCATCCACATAAGTCACATCACATCTCTGACCGTAGCACATGTCATCCGAGGCATTTTCTCCTTGAATGCAATACTCTGCCCAGAGTGTATTTTAATTCTGTGCTGTCTTACCGGCATGATCTGACTTATTTATTTCAATGACATTAAATGATATTAACATGCATGTGTGTCTAGCCTGGAGTGTGACCGTGCTTAGAAGGGAAACCTGCAACACTTGTATTCTCCCTGTAGACTCCGCGCAAGCCAAGTCTTCAAAGGCCCTGTCCCTGGAGCATTCCTTGTTTACATTCGTAGGCGTTCCCTGGGAACACAAAGCTTCTGTTTAGTCTCCGGAGAGAAGTCTCCTCCAGCGCTGTTCCACTCTGATGTCTTTGAATCATTTACCGGCTACTTAACACTCATCAAATTTGGCTTTTTGTGTAGAAACAACCTGTAACATCTCTTACTCTTTATCTCAGAGTTTGAAATTGTGTCGTTTTAAATAAAATGTGCTTCTCTCCAAACAAGAATTTACATGTTGGGGAAAAAAAAATTCAGTGTCCCACGACTGCCCTCTATCCGTTAAATACTCCTCACTTCTCTTTACCAGTCTGGGTGAACTTGACCTCACTGTCTCCCCAGGTGTGTTTCTGTCGGCATCATTCTCCCTCTTTCTTATTCTGCTCCAGGTGCTGGGGTTCCCCAGTTCCAGCCAATTGCCCTGAATGGCCGAATTCAGGTTCTGAGCAACGGGTCCTTGTTGATCAAGCACGTGGTGGAGGAAGACAGCGGTTATTACCTGTGCAAGGTCAGCAACGATGTGGGCGCGGACGTCAGCAAGTCCATGTACCTCACGGTGAAAAGTAAGGAAGAAGAATGCTTTGTTTTACCTAAATAGGTCTTTTTGTTCTTAAATTTGCAATTGTCTCCCCACCCATTTGTTTAAGATGAAACAAAACAAAATGTTGGTCGGCTACAGCTGAGGTTGAGGTTTTGCTTGCCTGGGACATGACGGTAGAGGAAGGCAAAAACGCAGCCTGTTGCAGCAGCCTGACCATGCGTTGCGGTGTCTGGGGCCTCAGGCTCGCGTCCCGTGGGTTCCTGTGGCCACGGAGACCTAGCAGGTGAGTAGGCCTCTGCCTTTGGTGCCCACGTTTCTATTATGATTTTATTGTGGAAAAACCTAACATATGGTCTTGTATGTGCTCTTTTCAAATGCCTATTTCCACGCATTTTATGATTTACAAGCTGGCTTGTCCATAGGTTTCCGCTGAGAGATCCTTATGAAATCAAGCAGCCAGAAACCTCATTACCAAAGACACACAACTGCAAGACATGTAACATCTGCCTAGGGCCTGTGTTGCTGACCCATTTTATGGAGAGGGCAACTTACAATGAAATTATTTTTATACTTTGGTAACTAAACCACCAAAGGAAGGACATAAAATGGACCAACTTTTATCAAGTGCTGCTTTTTCCAATGGTGGTGTGCCAGCGAATTACTTACGTCTTGGTCCGTTTGTGCAATTTTCTGTTAGATAGATTGTGATCTCTTCCAGACAAGGCTACAATCAGCCTTTCTCTTTTTTGTGTTAATTGTGTTCTCGGTAGGCTGGGAAAGACCTCTACTGTATCACTTATTAGAGGGATTGAATTTAAAAGTGAATCTCAGTGGGTTTTACATGTGTGTGTGTGTGTGTGTGTGTGTATCTGTGAGAGAGAGAGTTGAGCTGGCAGCACAAATACTAGTATCTGCCCTATTTCACTCAGAATTTATTCTAGTCAGTCCATTATTTCCACCGTAATAATGAAAATATCATTATTTATTTGCTCTACGTTTATTTCATGAAAAAATTGCAGTTCGAAAATAGGATTGCTTTAAAATGTCTTGTACATATCTAATACATAAATTTGACTTCTAAATTTTATACTCTGGAGGAACTGATTTGCAAGAATCTGAAGACAATTTGTCATATTGTTTAAATCCAAAGGTAAAAGGATAATTTAAAAAATAACAAATTGATAAAATATTAAGGAAACTGAAGAGCTGAAAACCAATGTTGACCAATATTGATCCATCTTTCCCCAGTAAAAGAAATATATTTTGTCATTTGATTATATTTAATCAAATATGTTTGATTATAAAGTTGGTTATATTTTGTAGCTTTGAAATATTTTAGAATGATAAAAATTCCACAAGGATATATCTGTGCTGTAATAGATACAGGGCCCTGTGAACAGTGTAAAGACATCATCCATGGACTTATGTTTTGGAAGAAGAGATAACAAGGAAGAGTATAGGGTTTCCTAATATAATGCAAGCTGGAGAATAATGTAATGTGTCATAGTTGTGCCTTTCAGAGGAGGATGTAACTTTTGTTTAGAGGGGACTAAGGAGAGTTTCATGGAAAAACGTCTTTTAAATGGGTGGAATTTAAAAAACAAAAGCTTGGGGCACCTGAGGGGCTCAGTCGGTTGAGTGTCTGACTTTGGCTCAGGTCATGATCTCATGGTTTATGAGTTCGAGCCCTGCATCCGGGCTCTGTGCTGACAGCTCAGAGCCTGGAGGCAGCTTCTGATTCTGTGTCTCCCTGTCTCTCTCTGCCCGTTTCCTGCTCATACTCTCTCTCTCTCTCAAAAATAAACAAACATTTAAAAAGCCACACAAAAGCTTATTTCCCCCATATTTCCTCTCTACACATCTGTGGCGCTAGTAGTGGGGCATGGGAGAGGAGCAGGAAGATGTCTCTCTGCCCTTAGTGAGCTTCCTTTCATGTGGGATGATCGGGAATGGGTGTGTACAACTCCCATCTGGTGGAACACACTGGAAAAAAGTTCTGAACCCAAAGGCGCACAGACAAGGGCGTGATTTTCATGTGTGTAGGACCCGCACATGTGCAGAGACAACACGTGGATTTAAGTTCCGTCTTGGAGGAGGCAGTGGGTGTCAACAGGTACAGCTCTTGAGGGTGGATAGAGGCACTTGGGGAAGAGGGAGCGGAGAGCAGACAGAAGAAATGAAAACGCCCACAGCAGGAGGTAACTGGGTCTGAATGTTGTGCCTAGCACGTGGAGGGGGTTAGACAGGGAAACATTTAAAGTGAGCAAATGTCAAACACAAGTGGTTCTTAGAGGCAGCCAATTTTAGATTTTCTCAAACTATGCAAATTGTTAGCGGAGAAATGCTTTTAGGTAACAGTTAATTCTGCCAGTTTTTAATAACTCACAGTGGTTTTATAAATTCGTTGTTTCAAGTGTCTGGTATATTTAACCCTTTAAAATCATAATATTTGAATTCTGGAAAGTAAAAAGAATAATTTAAGAAGATACAGAAGCACAAAGACAGGAGATATACAACAAATAGAGGTGTGACTCAAATGATGCCGGTAAAAAAAAAATAACCATAAACAGAGATGAGTCCGCTTTTTCTGTGTGTGTTTGTGTGACCAGACTATTAAGTGGATTAAAACGGACATGTGGAGGCGGCACACAACTCTGGCAGATCTGCTGCTTGGTATCATCTATTTTAGGAGGAAGGGGGCACCTGGGTGGCTCAGTCAGTTGAGCATCCAACTTGGGCTCAGGTCACGATCTCGCAGTTTGTGAGTTCGAGCCCCGCGTCAGGCTCTTAGCGGTCAGTATAGAGCCCCCTTCAGAACCTCTGTCCCCCCTCTCTCTGCACTTCCCCCACTTGCTTGCTCTCTCAAAGATAAAAAGTAAACATTAAAAAGAAAAGAATAGAAAATCAGAGGTTTGCGCACAGAGCACACCCTGGCTGACTTTACGCCCCTATGAATGGTAGGGGGATTATCCCCAGCCCCTCAGCAAGGCAGGCCATGGCCTCTTCCAATCTGACCTTAACCAGGCTTTCATCAGGCGCTTTCTTTAATGTTTTACTGTTACTCCTACATTGTAGACACAGCCCCATGCACACTTAAGTGTGTGCACGCCAAACCCAGATGCCTTCCAGTAGAAGGGAGAAGAGCAAGAACCATCATTGCAGTGTCTTTTATTTTAATCTCTTAAGATGGCCCTGAAAACAGCATGCACCCATACCCACGTACACACACACACACACACACACACACACACACACACACACACCGCATCCCATACAAGCACAGAAAAACCATCCCAAGTGAACTAAAGCTACCCATTCAAACCACAGCCAGGAGAGGAATGAGGACCTAACAGGGACAGTGCTGGCCAACCCCTGGGAAAGCCATTGCGTGGCATCTCCAAAAAACGGAACAAAGTGTCCTCTCCCTCCCCCGCAAACAGTTGATTCCAGTCTTTCACACGCTGAAGAATTTCTCCGTGTTGGGGAATTGATTCCATAGAAGTGGTAAGGAGGATGCTCTGAGGTGCTGACCCCCATTCTGAATGCCTTCAAGCAGCTCTAGCCCCTCAGTGAAAGCCCTCCTATGTTCTGGGTCAAGATTAGGAAAATCTCCGAAGCCTGTGTGCGGTGGACATCGGAGGGCTGAAGTGTCGTGTAATTAGCAGGGGGCCCAGGGTAGGGGGAGGAGGCCTCCCCGAGGCCGCGCCCCAAGGCCTTCTGGTTCTCCACTTCTCAGCAGCGATCTTCTCAAATTGCTTTACTTCTCTGAGCCTGTGAAAGAGGAAGACGCACGCCTTCCCCAGGGGGTTAGTATGAAAACTAAATGGGATAACGTATGAGAAGACACACCATAAATCAGAAAGCACTCTCCGTATGGATTCCGGCACATACACAGAGTAGGTGGTCCTGCTGGTTGGAGAGAAAGGAATCATAGATTCTGATGGTGCCCCGCCTGGAATATCTCCAGAAAATCATTCCAAAGGGGAAAATTAAAAGGTTGTAAAGGCTGTAGGGGAAGAAGAAGAAGAGGAAACATGACTTCCAAGATCAGGGCGCGGAGGTGGTACTTTCACTGTCCCTATGATGCTGGGCCAAGGGGGTGGTGCCTTTGGAAACTCTTTCCCAACTCCTGTTGATGAATCATCAATAAAGTGTTTGGGGATTTCAAACTGAAAAAAATTGTTTGGATAGAAAGGAAATTTCACTGCTTTAAATAAAAATCTTACATACTTTCCCATTGTTAGAATTCATATTTTTAAAAAGTGGGCTGCAAATATTTCTAAATGTAATCAGAGAGAACTTTCTGCCTGATCAGGCGATAACAGGAAATTAAGGCAGCTTCTCGGACCAGAAGTCTGATTCCCAGGATGCCTGGTGCTGGGTCTATAGGCATTTTAAGGACCTGAACTCTCCCAACAGGGCTGGCTGTCAGGCTCACTAAGGACACAGGAACCCTGCACTGGCTGTGAGCCTCCTGTCTGGGAAATTCTCTTACTCAGATGCTTTCTAAACCCACTACTGCACTAGCAGAGCAGTTTGACACTGAATCCCCACCACCTGCCCCCACACGCATGCACACGTTTTTGAAATCAGACACACGGAGGCTGTGGGCAGAGAGGAGGCAAGAAAGCTTGGATGAACGGTCAGGGATGGCGATCATTGAGATAGAAAATAACCAGAGCAAATCTTCAGGCTTATTGGTCTTCCTGTTTCTGGTTCTTCATTATTATCCCAACTGTAGCTTAGCTTTTACCAAAACTCATGCCCGGAATAGGGACCCAAAGCATCAAATGCTGGTAAGGACTTGGGCAGAAGAGACAGAGGGACCAGGCTCCCCTATCCATCAGACTCTCCTCTCCAAACTTTCTGTCTGGCCTCTGGTGACAACATCACAGCCTCGCCCCAGGCCCACGGGGGGCCACAGAACATCTTTTGTCTATACCCAAACCACATGCAATCTGGGAGATCTGGTCGTTTGTGGTAAGAAAATAGCTGCCCCAGACTGCTGGATCTCTCAAGGGGGTGAGCTGGCATCCCTAATGTTTCTCCCAGGTGCCAGAATTACATCCTTCCCCCCCGCCCCCCACCAAACGTTCTGCCTCTGGGCCTGCGTGCTCCCAGGAACACTGACTTCCGTGTGGATCTGAGGTCCTGATGCACAAACAGCTCCTCTAGTGAATGCCCTGCCTCTCAGAGCCGCAGGCTCTGGTGGGTGGGGCCTTGGTCCTCCAGCCTCCCTCTGTCAGGCTCAGCCCTGGCAGGTTCCTGGGGGTCATGCACACCTCTTTTTCTGCCAGGATTCAGGCACATAGGCCTTGCACTTCAGCTTTGGTTAGTCTCCTGGACCTTGGTCGTGATATTTCTAGATAGACTTTGGTGTTGTGATTGGATCTCAGGCCACTCACGTCCTGCCATTGCTGGGGTGGATATATTGGGGGTGGTGTTCCATAACCTACCGCCACCTCCAAGAATCCACATCTACCCTTGGGTATTCCTTTCAACTTATGTGACTTCCTGCCCTCACACTGTGTCCCCACAGATCTTTACCCTACACCTACTTAGCTAAATAAAAATACCTAGTCCTTGCGATTGCTCCGTGAGACTCCTAAAAGGAAGGAGCAGGCCCCCAGCTGGCCCTCTGTGAAGTTGTGGCGGCCTTAATAAGTCCTAGAAAACGTGTTCCAGGCTCCGCACAGTCACTCTGACAGGACACCCTTCCCTCTGAAAACAAAATAAGACTTGTTTTCAGGCTGCTTTGTTCTTACAGAGGTAGAAGAGGAGAGTTTTGAATGTACAGCATTACTAAATTGTAGTTTTTTTGTTTCCTATCCTGCCATGGTAGCTGGGTGGGTCCAATGCTGGTTTCCCTGCTATTTTAATTCGGGATCTTCTAAATCACGCTTTGATCCCTAGGCCCCTGTAGGTAGATCCCATGAGGTTCTGGAATCCCTTGATATCATCTGCAAACATGTATTTTTTTTTTTCTGAGAAGAAACACTGTGATTTTTGTGATATCCTCAAAGGGATGCACAATGCAAAGAAGATTGAGAGCTACTGTTCTGGAAATTCACACCTGATGGCCTGGGGTGTTTTCCTTGCAGTGCCTCCCAGAGCACTGGGCTGGGAGCAGCCAGGCACACCACAAGAGGGGAGAAGGGGCGAAGGAGGAGTACACAGCCCTGAGTCAGGCACCAGACTGGGTTCCATTGAAAACTGGGGTTTGGTATTTTACTTCCTTTGCTTCATGTCTGCACTCTTACTGGGGCCTTACACCATATGTGACGTAAATGAATCAATGCAATGTAACTCTGTGGTTGCCAGTCAGGCTCCAGGCTCACACAGCCTGGGCTCCCTCTCTCCAAGCCTCCATAGATTAGAGACATGGAAAATACCTCTCTCCTGGGGTCCCTAGAAGGCTGACATGACCTGTTGCTGAAATGCTCAGTAAAAACTCCTGACGTGGTTGATGCAGAGCAATGGCGGCTACTGCTGTGGTTGATGTCAGTGCTGTTGTTATAATTATCATCATCATTCCCGAATTACAGCTTATGACATCCCCAAACAAGACACATCAGTGTCTGTTATAGAGTATGAGGTGTCCCTGACTCAAAAACATCCAGGTGACACATTTTCATGACTTAAAAAAATTTTTTAATGTTTATTTATCTTTGAGAGAGACAGAGCATGAGCGGGGGAGGGGCAGAGAGAGAGAGAGGGAGACACAGAACCTGAAGCAGGCTCCAGGCTCCGAGCTGACAGCACAGAGCCTGATGCAGGGCTTGAACTCAAGAACTGTGAGATCATGACCTGAGCTGAAGTTGGACACTTAACAGACTGAGCCACCCAGGCGCCCCCGCATGTTTTCATGACGTTAGAGTCTGCTAGCTCCCATTCCAATGTATTCTATATGTATGCATACACTCACGTCCCTTGCCCTTCCCCTCTGCAGTCCAGCTGTCAAAAACATCTCCGGTCCTCATGGGAATGCCTGGGTGTAGGAGCAGAGGATGGGAAGAGGCATGGGAAAGAAGGAGGAAATGTGGGCAGGGGGCACCTGTCAGCCTGTAGACGGCCCTCCCCGGCTGTAATGCCGATGGTGGATGGCGTCTTCTTCCAGAGAGAGCATCTTGTATACCACATAAACATTTGTCTTTCACTTCTCAAATGAGCCTGGAGTTCTACCAGCTGGAAGATTTTCTGGGGTTAATAAGAAATTTGTAAAATGGGAAGACTAAGTCACTGTAATTTGTTACCAACGCCAATTTCAGTCTCGTCTCTCAGTGTTAGGTGTTGAAATGTGCACCCCAAAAATTCATATATTGAAGTCCTGAGACCTTGTATCTTAGAATGTGACCTTATTTGAAATAGGGACCTTGCAGATGAAATTAGTTAACATGAGGTTTTATGAGAGTAAGGTGGCCTTTAATCTGATATGACTGATGTCCTTGTAAAAAGGGGAAATTTGGACATAGACACAGAGGAAACAGGGTCATGTGAAGACAGAGACAGGAGCAGTGCTGCCACCATCAAAGGGACAAGGAAGGATATTCCTCTAGAGTCTTCAGAGGAGAACAATCCCACCAACACCTTGATTTCAGGCCTTGGGCCTCCGGAGCTGTGATAGAGTAAATTTTTGTTGTTTTAAGCCACCCAGTTGGTAGTGTTTATCTTTGAGAGGGACAGAGTGCAAATGGGGGAAGGGTAGAGACAGAAGGAGACACAGATCCGAAGCAGGCTCCATGCTTCGAGCTGACAGCACAGAGTCTGATGTGGGGCTGTCACAGCAGGCCTGGAACACTAATTCACTCGGTGATAACACAGATCTTCTCTGGAATCTTGTGTTTGAGGTAGGGTCACTATAACCACACCACCTGCTCCAGTGGGTGAATCCCAATCTGTCTAAACCCAGGGATATGAACTCTAGCCTGAAGAAACCATGAGCAACCTATTCCCTGTAGACATAATTGGTGTGAGGATGGGCATGAGACTCAGTTTGGGCCAACAAAATGTGAAGAAGAGGCCTTCTGGAAAAGATTGCCTTATTCTTAATAGGCAACAGTGCCAGAGATACTCATCTCTTTTGATTCTTGACCCCACGTGGAGGAGACCCCACCTTGATCTGTGGCAGCCATTTTGGTATTGTTCCAAGGATACAACCAATACCTAGAAGAAGGTACCATTAAGAAAAGGGGGAAAGTGGAGTTTTGCCCGTAATGTACTGCATCTGGAATCCTCTGAACTCAAATGTAAGAGAAGACTAATTTCTGTGTAAACCAATGTGGGTCCACGCCTTCTCGTTTGCCACTGGAGACAGCCCAGCAAATAGGTAAGGAGACGGCATCATCAGCAATTCCTGGGACTTGACTCTGCCATGCTGCTCTCCTTGGCAGTCAGGCTGAAGTAAACACCTCTGAGGGACGCAGGAGTTTTATTTGGGTTGAGGAACTATGATAGGGATTCATTAAGCCTGAGGCTTTGGGTCGGGGTAGAGCAGGTCTGAGGGAGGAATGGCATCTGAGGGTCAAGGACAACATGCAGGGGGCACCTGGGGGCTCAGTCGGTTGAGCATCCGACTTCAGCTCAGGTCATGATCTCATGTTTGTGGGTTTGAGCCCTGCGTTGGGCTCTGTGCTGACAGCTCAGAGCCTGAAGCTGCTTCGGATTCTGTGTCTCCCTCTCTCTGCCCCTCCCTGCTCATGCTCTGTCTCTCTCTGTCTCAAAAATAAATAAAACATTTTTTAAAATAAAAAAAAAAAAAGACAACATGCAGGTCTGGGGAACATCGGTGTCCCCAGAGCAGGGAGGCCAGTGCCTGGTGGAGGGAGATTGAGAAATACAAACAGGATTTTTTAAAAAATGTTTCTCGTGATGGTATTCCTCCAAGGCAAGTGTATTTTTCTCTTTCACTTATTTGCTTCCTCTTCCTCCTCCTTCTGTTTAGAGGCTCCCTTCTACCCAGCAGCTGAAAAAGTTATTTTTTGCCTCTTTGGGGTAATCTCAGCTATTTTGGGGTTTCTCAGTCGATTTAAGATCCTTCCTCCTCCACAGCCTTCTGTGGGGGCTGGCATCAGTCTTCTGAGTCCTCAGTTAGCTGTCACCCTCCACACTGGCACCCACTGTGATGCCTGCATTCCCATCTGGTCCCAGGCTGTGGGGTCACTGCCTCGCTGCCCCCGTAAGTCATCTGGCTGCCCCTTGTCATATCCGTCCACTTGTCCAGTCAGCAGTATTCGCTGAGCTCCCGCTAGCATCCAGGACTGTTCTAGACACTGCATATTGGGTGAACAAGACAGCACTAGTTTACTGTCACGGAGCATACATCTCCATGGAGAGAATGACATGCGCATCAGTATTTAACTGATGTATTTAATGCCGGGCAGAGGAAAAATGAAGGAACGGAGCCGTGCATGTCCTTGTAGAGAGCATTCCAGACAATGGAATAGCAAGGGCAAAAGCTCAGGGTCGAAACTGGTTACGTTTGAGGAGCAGCAAGGAGACCATGTGCTTGGAGTACAAGGTGCACGGGGGCTAGACCCAAGGTCAAACTTTGAACTTTATCTCAGTTATGATGAAACACCATTGGAGGATTTTGAGTGGAGGAAAAGTATTGTAACAACAATAGCTGCAAGTTATTATAAACACGAGAATTCTCTCATTCTGACACTCACAGTCAAAATTCTGTGTGATGTCTGACTTACGAGAGGAGCGCAGGGAGGCAGGAGAGCCAGCCAGAAGAGGAGGTGGCAGTCTTATATCAGACCCAGGAGACTGGGGGTTTGCGTCTGTCTCTGGGTCTCAAGGTCTCTGCTCTCATGGCCTGTGGTTAGAAAGACCACCATTTAGAAGCCCAGAAAGATCCCTTTGGCCGCCATGCTGAGCTGGTGGAGCCCAGGGCTCCTTGATGGGACCCTCTGCAGTGAGGAGCTCTCCTGAGGTCCCCTGTCTCCACCTCCACCACCACCTTTTCCCCTAATGCACTCATCTCTGAAATCCTTTCAAGAACGTGGCTTCGTTTTCTGGTTTACTATTCTGATAAGAAGAGGCTGTTCTCCTGGCTTCCTCTTGGCCTTTCCTTCATCGTAGTCCTCCCTCAGCAGTTTGAGAGCCATGTGGGCATTCTGCCAGTTATCATGTGACACATTCTGGAGCTGGGGACGTAATCACAGGATGGATTTGTAGATTCATGAGGTCCCCTGGAAACTGGACCCATGCCAGAATGTGTTGCCCCCTGACCTATAGAAGCCCCTGACTGGGGGACCAGGGTATTGTTTTGGTTCTCCGAGAATTAGTGTCAGTTCAAGGTTACCACCCCTATGCTTGGTGGGTTGTTTTTTTCTGGCAACTTTTAAGATTTTATTTCTCCTGGGATTTCAGAGTTTGACCATAATGTACCTATATGTTGTTTCCTTTGTACTTATGTTAATTTGGATGGAGATGCTGCTAAAATCCTTAAACCTGAGATGTTTTCAACCATTATTTCTTCACATGATTTTGTTGTTGTTTTATTCTCTCTTAGGTCTCATTCTAGAACGCATGTGTTAGTCCACCTAATCTTGCCCCAGGACTAAGGTTTCTGATACTTATATCATTTTCTTCCATCTTTTCCCTCTGTCGTCAGATTGTCTATTTTTAAATCTATTTTTATCATTACTGACTCTCCAGATGTCTCCAGTGTGCATTAAGCTCATGCACTAAAGTTTTCATTTTAGTTAGTGTACTCTTCAGTTCTAGGATTCTATTTGGTTCCTTTTTTTATATTCTCTATTTCTTTGCTAAATTTCCAGTGTGTCTACTCATTACGCACATGTAGTAATTTATGACATCAGCCATATTTACAATAGCTGTTCAAATCCTTGTTTGCTATTTACAATATCTGAGTAATTTTCTGGTCAGTTTCTATTGATGGCTTCAGTTTCATAGAGGGCACATTTTTCATGTGGTTTTACATGTCTGGTAGTTTTTAACAATCAAGTACTTGGTAAGTGATACATTGAAGAGACTCTGGGTTCTGTTATGTTCTTCCAAAGACTGATTTTTGTCCTAGCCAGCTTTCAGCTGGCTGGACTTGACCTCCAAGGTCTCTCTCCCTTGCAGTGGGTAGCAGCTGAAACTTTGACCAGTTCTTTCCAGCCTCCAGTTGATGATTTCCCCTGAACCCACTGTGAGCTTCTGCACTGTTCAGTACTCATCCACAATTTGAGCTTACACGAAAATGTTGCAACTTATACTCTCTGCGACTCCCTTCTCTCTAGCGTGCCCCCCTAACTTTCTCACTGTTCCTCCAGTCCTTACGTGTGTCCTCTGATAGATGGAGCTAATTCATACTCAGACCTAGAGAAGTCTCCAGTAAATTCACAGATCTCATCCACTGAGGTTTATCTTTTAAAGGAAAATATCATTTTAGCTAGCTCAGCTAGTTCAGTTTCTGCTTGCTTTAAGTGCCTGAATCTCTCTCTCTCTCTCTCTCTCTCTCTCTCTCTCTCTGTCTACACACACACACACACACACACACACATACATATACATACACACCCATAATAAAATAGTTAGATTTTATAATTATATGAGGAAAGATTAGTCTCTCCAAACTTGGCCAGTACTGCAAATCTGAAACATTAATTTTATTTTATAGTGTTTTGATATATAGTTTTGAATAGTTTTTATGTAGCTAAATATAATAATTTTCCATTATTTTTCCCTTATTTTGTATCATTCTTTAAAAGTTATTATCAATTCAAGGAATATTAATAGTCTATATTAAATATATAATATGTAAATTTCTTTAATTTATATAAACATACAGATTTTTATACTTGCCATTAACTTTGTAATACTTAAGAAAGAAATTGTGATGTAAATAGTAAAAACAAATATATTTTCTGCAAATGGTTAGTCAGTTGTCCTAACATTATTTGCTGAACATCTTATCCTGTCCTTACTTTTTAAAATAGAAATTTCATTTTAGGGAAAGATATTTAAGAAAATGGAGTCTCAAGTCAAACTTTCCAGTTAGCTTTCCAATTACTAGCTGTGTACCTTGGGTAAACCACGTAAGTCTAGTTCTTATTCTCAGATCACCTCAGAGTGATTTCATTAACTATAAACCTCTCAGAACAGAGGAATGAAGTCAGATCCTCACCTCACACTGTGTATAAAAACTAACCCAAAATTGATCATAGACCTAAATGTAATAGGTAAAACTATAAAACTGTTAGAAAAAAATTGAGGATACATCTTTGTGTCTGTGAGTTAGGTAATAGTTTCTTAGCCATGACACCAACAGCATACATGACATAAGGAAAAATGCATAACTTGAACTTTATAGAAATTAAAACATTTCAAGCGTCAACAAAATGAAAAGACAATTGAAGTAGGGGGAAAAATACGTGTAAAGCCTATTATCTGATAGGGTACTTGTATCTAGAACACTTATAACTCAACAATAAAAACACAGCTAACCCAATTAAAAAGTAGATAAAGGATTTGAAAAGATATTAATCTAAAGAAGGTATACAAATGTCTAATAAGAACATTAAAAGATGTTCAATATCATTAGTCAGTTAGGGAAACGCAAATTAAAATCACAATGATATACCACTTCACACCCATTAGGTTGGCTCAAAGGGATGTCCATTGTCAAGAACATGGAGAAATTGAAACATCATATATTGCAGCCGCTTTGAACAGTTTAGCAGTTCCTTCAAAATTTAAACATGGAGCTACCTTATGACCCAGCAATTCCGCTCCTAATCATATATCCAAGATAAATGAAAACATATGTATACACAGAAACTTGTGCATGAATGCTTATGGCAACTGTTCATGATAGCTAAAACATGGAAACAACCCAGATGTCATTAGCTGGTAAGTGGATACATGCAGTATGTCCTGTACCAGAGTAGCGTTCAGCTACACAAACAAGCGAAGTAGCAGTACATTCTACACCATGGATGTACCTTGAAGACATTCTGCTAAGTGAAAGAAGCCGGACACAAATAAATGACCATGTATCATGTGGGCCCTTTTATATGGAATATCCAGAACTTTTAGTGATTACCGGGGGCTGGGAGTGTGGAGTGCAAATAAATCAAGGTTTTCTTTGAGGTGATAAAAATGTCCCGGAATTAGTGGTGAAGTTTGCAGAACTCTGTAAATATACTGAAAATCACTGAAGTGTACAAACTGTATACTTTAAAAAATGAATTTTGGGGCATCTGGTTGGCTTAGTCAGTTAAGTGTTGACTCCTTGTTTCAACTCAGGTCACAATTCTCACAGTTCTGAGATCGAGTGCCGCATCAGGTTCTGTGCTGACAGCTGATTGAATGGAGCCTGCTTGGGATTTTTGTCTCTCCCTCTTTCTCTGCCCCTCCCCTGCTCCCTCTCTCTCTCTCTCTCTCTCAGTAATAAACAAGCATTAAAGCAAACATGAAATTCACTGTATGTGAATTATACCTCAGTAAAGGTATAAGTTTTTTAAAAATCCCAAAATACCTAATACCTAGCAACTTCTAATGGGCCTGTGTAATAGTTGTTAAGAGTCTGGGTTTTGAAATCAGACAATCTGGTTTCAAATCCCAGTTCCACTACCTTTTTTAAGTTTATTTATTTATTTTGAGAGAGAGAATGGGGGGGTGCAGAGAGAGGGGAGAGAGAGAATCCCAGGTAGGCTCCACACTGTCAGTGCAAAGCCCAACACCAGGCTTGATCTTACAAACCATGAGATCATGACCTGAGCCAAAATCAAAAGTTCGACGCTTAACCCACTGAGCACCAGCTGCCCCTTTGCTCCACTGCTTCTTAGTTATGTAAACTTGAGCAAGTTCCCCAACCTTTCCAAGCCCCATATTCTTTATCTATAAAATGGAAATAATTGTGTGTCCTGTCTAGAGCTGTGGGCATTAACTGATAGAATATTCTGACAGTTGAGAGTCTGCAAAAGTGTGAGAGGCTCTTAATTTAGTGCAAGCTATTGTGTTTATAGCCTAAATGCTCATGGATACATGGAACCTTTTTTTTAAGGCCCACCTCCATATTGTGTGGTTAAATAATTGATCTTTATAATATGTTAAAAGTATGATAGCATGACCTTGGCCTGCACTTTTAGCCCTTTCCCTCCACCATTACTTGAAATTATCTTTGTTGTGCTCTGGTGTTTCTTCTTCCAAATGAACTTTGGTCTGTTTGAGAAGCAGTTATTGGGAGGGGGATTAAATTTTAATTTATAGAACAGATTGGGGCGGAGAACCCACATCTCCACAATACGGAGTCCTCAGGCGCAGAAATATGAAACTGCCTTCCACACTCTACAGTTAGTTGTAAGCCTCTTACTATAGACATGCACATTTCTTCCCATTGGAGACCCAGACCTATTTCATTATTTTTTCCCCACAGACGTTTGAAGTCCATATGCGATTTTAAATATATATTTGCCTTCCCCTTTTATTTTTAGAAGCCCACATTCCTGATAATTTTACAGTATTATTGGACTCCATATCTGGATGTTTCTGCAGCATTAACGGCTTCAGGGTGAGATGGTGAGTGACGGGAAGGCTCAAAGATGGATCAGTTCTGACAGCCGTTGCTGAGGCCTTCCATTAATTTAACAAACACTGGCTGAGTGCCTATCCTGTCCCAGGGTGTCAGGCAAGCATCTGAGCTGGAGTCTCAAACTTCTGCACTCCCGTCTCCTTTCTGTCAATGCCCTTCAGCCAGAGCCAACCAGCCACACTCAGCGGAACATGGTAGGTTTATTGTTGACAGGAGGGAGAATGCACACCGTGGGGTGCCGGTGGGAGGATGTCTCCACAAGGTGTCAGAAAGGATGTATTATGTACTTGGGCCTGTGTGAGGTGATTGGGCAAAGGGTCAAGGAAGTAGTGCTTGGTCTAGATTGGATACTGTTGGGAGTGGGGGCAATTCTCTGATCAGGTGTCTTAATGAAGGGAGGGAGGGATGGAGCCACACCCACGCTTAGTAAACAGGCAGCAACCACTCTTATTAGGATGGTGGCTGTTTAGTCATGTTAGGGTTTATTTGGACAACATTCATGCTGTTGTCTGTGTTCAGACATGACGGAGAGGGCTTGTTTTATCTCGATCCATCTTAACCAGAGTGGTCTGGTCTGATGTGGGTATTTTGTGAAATTGTTTACTCTCAACTGGAGAATACCAAAGTCCACCTGGGAGCTCCCAGCCAGCTCCTGGACATCAGGGGCTACTTCTCTCTTCCTCATTTCTCTTAATCACTGCACTCACTTCACTGGTTTTAATGCAACTCATCTTAAAAAGGATGCAGAAGATAATGGGTAGTTTTGTGTGGGCACGACTAAAGAAAGGCACCTACCGATAAACATTCTCAAGGACCACGGACCAGTTTTTTGCAAGCTCACCTGTAACAAGCTCAGGAATCATCCAATCTGCCATGGGCCTCTTGAACAGGTGTGTGGAAATAAGCTGACAGAAAGGTGAGACTTGGAGACTTCCCTCTGATAATTTATTGTATGTAGACTATGGTGGCTGGGCTGTGAGGCTCACTTCCCTCTTGGGGACACCAGGTTTGACCCTCTGCAGGGGCAATCTGAACTACTCATGTTAGGATGCGTCCAAGGACGACTTCTCCAGAGAGGAGTTGCTGATGAATATTTGTAACGCAGCAGTGGGTCATGGCAGGATGCCCATGGCCACCAGGGCAGTGACCAGCCATCTGCTTTTTGCGTTCCAGCTATGGCTGCAGCAGAAACACAGCGACGGGTTGACAGTGGGCCTTCGGATATGCTATTTCCCCATCTATGCATTTAAATCCCCACACCCTCAGCCAGTCAAATCTAGCACCTCAAACTAGGTATTGACGTGTGTGTGCATCAGCCCATTTAGCTGTTGGTTTTAAAGCCCACTATGGGAGAGTAGAGACCATATACACATAGGTCAAAAAGAACCTCCTCATTAGAAGAGGTCACCTGATTTTTAACATGTTCTGGGCCCCCGAGCGTGACTGTAATGGCCAGTGTTTTATATGATGATACACCAGAGGACCGTGCATAATCTTATGAGCATGGCAGAAACATGGGTCAAGAATGGCTGTCTCAATACTCTTGTTATCTCTAAAGAGAACTTTAAGATAAATGGTATTCCTCTAATTCTAAGTCTAGTCTTCTTTCTAAGGAAATGGGGAGAACCCATAACTTGGGGCCCAGAGGCACCACTTCCGGCCAGTGTGACCTGATTCTCATTGCTGGGAGGTACTGTGGGATCTGGTCCACACTCAGTACTCATCTTACTTCCTGCCCCTTATTACTTAGCTTCTGTGTTTGCTCAGAGTGGAGGCTTAACCGAATAGGGAAGAAGAGGGCACAGCCAGTGCAAATGCCCTGAGGCAGGAGAAAACTTGATGTGTCCCCTCAGTTGTGCTGCTGGTAGAAATAACAGAATTCAGGACACCTGTGTGGCTCAGTGGGTTAAGCATCCGACTCTTATTTTTATGTTTTTTTTTATTTATTTATTTTTGAGAGACAGAGAGAGACAGCTCAAGCAGGGGAAGGTCAGAGAGAGGAGATACAGGATCTGAAGCAGGCTCCAGGCTCTGAGTTAGCTGTCAGCACAGAGCCTGACGTGGGGCTCAAACCCACAAACCATGAGATCATGACCTGAGCTGAAGCCAGGCTTAACCGACTGAGCCACCCAGGCGCCCCAGCATCCGACTCTTGATTTCAGCTCAGTTCATGATCTCACAGTTCACGAGTTCGAGTCCATATCCAGCTGTGCACTGCCAGCATGGAGTCTGCTTAGGATTCTCTCTCCCTGTCTCTCTGCCCCTTCCCTGCTCACGCTCTCTTTCTCTCTCTCTCTCTCTAACTGTCAAAATAAATAAAAAATAAGTAAACGTTTTTTAAAAAGATACTTTTTTTAAAAAAAGAAAGAACAGAAGTCAAAGAAGAGGGGACAAAGTCCTTACAGAGTACCAGGGGGGTGTCCTTGCCGTCTGGATGAGCAGCACACCCTCTTTTGTCTCTTCTCCTAGTGGGTGTGTCTGTAGGTGTCACCTTCTTCTTTAAAAAAAAAAATGAAAGCACTGGGGATCCTGGGTGGCTCAGTCGGTGTCTAACTCTTGATTTCAGCTCCTCAGGCCATTATCTGACAGGTCGTGAAGTTGAGCCCTACATCAGGCTCTGTGCTGACAGTGTAGAGCCTGCTTGGGATTCTCTCTCTCTCTCCCTTTCTCTCCCCTTCCCCATGTGCATGCGTGTGCACGCACTTTTCTCTCTCTTTCTCTCAAAATAAATAAATGCACTTAGAAAAAAATGAAAGCACACAACATATGTTGGTTTGATTTGCCTTTTTCAGTTGCTAACATATTTTTGTTATCTCCCTGGATAAATATGTGTGTCTCCTGCTCATTCCTTCCAATGGTGCATCATGTGACACCGGGTGGCTTGCCATCACTTTGGAACCCATTCCTTATTGGACATGGAGTGTGGAAGCAATTTCATGGGTTCGTTTCCTTTGAGAATAACCTACTCTGGGCCTTAAGTCGCGGGTTCCCAGCCCTGCTTGCAGCAGGAAGTGTGCAGGATGGAGGGGGGAGGAGAGCTGAGGCCAGACCATAAGAGACCCTGAGGGGGAAGTTTCAGACCATAAGAGACCCTGAGGGGGAAGTTTCATTCCTTCTGCACATTTTGTATACTGTTGAGTGCTACTAAAGAACTGTATTTCTCCCCAGAGATGCAACACAAACGCCACATCTTCTGTGGCTCATTTACAGATTTGCTACAGGAGGGGCCCTTGCTGGCAAATGGAAACAGAGTCGAGGCAGAAAGTGCCTTGCAATTCTGAGTCCATAGCCATGTGTTCTGAATGGGAGAGAGGAGAGAGAAGCACTTTCATGTAAAGCCTAGTGATCAGCACCAAGGAGAGGGCACATCCCTCTGTGAAGAGATTGAGGAGAAAGGCACATCCCTCTGCCCTTCAGTTGAATTAGTAAGTACAAAATACCTGCTTGTTGTCACTGTCCTCACACCTTCCTGCCAGTTCTGTCACCTGGCCATGTGTTGAAGGCAGGAGAAAGGTACAGAATGTGCATGACCATTACAAAAATTACTGTTTCCTGTGTGGTCCCTGGGATGACTCGCTGACACTTCCTGTGAGCCTCACTTTGTCACGTGTCACTGGGAAGTTATTTCTGCAGCTGTAAAAACTGGGAGCATAATAATTACCCCACAGGCTGTGTTACTGTCTTAGTGTTATCTAAGTGAATCCCTTCTGTTCATGCAGTTCTGTCCCCCCAGGAGAGGCAGGGGCCAGGCACTGAATTTGGCATTTGTGTGTGTGTGTGTGTGTGTGTGTGTGTGTGTGTGTGTGTACATACAGCAAAGATACATAGACACATAGATAGATAGACACACATACAATAATTATCTTTGTTTCCTTCTCTCTCTTCTATCTTCATCATAGGACATAAGAAGTCTTGAGTTTATATCATAGTTGTTCATTTACGGGGCAGCAAAGAGAAGAATGAACGTGCCCCCAAGGACTTTGTATCCTCTTATAGGGGAGGGATTAGTGTTTTTGGTCTTCTAAAGAATAGTTGCATCATGTTATGTAGAAATATGACCTCACTATCATGTTTATTCAGAGGCAAAGTGTGGTTTAAGGAAATATGGGTGGATGCCACGGACAAGGGATAGACTTTGATGATTAATGTTACATGTCAACTTGGCCTCGTCATGGTGTCCCAGTCTGTGGTCAAATGCCAGCTTAGATGTGGCCATGAAGGTACTTCTTAGACGTGATTGACATCTAAATCAACAGTCTTTGAGTAAAAGATTCCCCTCCACAATGTGGGTGGGCCTCACCCAATCAGTTGAAAACCTTTACAGGAAAAGACTGAGTTCGCTGTAAAAAGAAGGGATTCTGCCTCCAGGCTGCCTTCAGACTTGAGCTACAGCATCAGCTGTCCTCTGGGCCTCTAGCCTGCCCTGCAGATTTTGGACGCAGTTGTGTGCGCCTGTCCCTAACATGAATCTGTCTATCCACACATCCGTCCCATCGGTGCTGTTTCTCTGGAGGACGCTGATCGATACAGACTTGGGAGCAGTTGGGCTGGCTGCTCAGGAAGGCTTGTGTTTTCACACAAACAGAACCATATGCCTTAACGTGCCATGGAGAGCCCACCTTGGTTACTAAGAGTTGGAATGTAGAATGTTCTCTCGATAAGTACTCGGTCTCTGCTGCCTTTGAATTTGGGAATACCCAGTTTTAAAAATTCAAGTCGGAAACATCTAGTGGATACCTACTGTCATTGTTCTCTCTGCTAAACCTTAGCAACTTAAAAAAATACCCCCTTATCCTCTCAGGGTTTGCAGGTTAGGAATCTGGCAGGCTCTGCTGGCTTCTTGCAGACCCAAATCAAGGTGTCGAGGCTGCATTGAGTCTTGGGGGCTCTAGGGCAGGGACAGCCTCTCCACTCATTCTGGCTCTTGGCAGACTTTCCTCCAAGTGGCTGCAGACCTGGGGGTCCTTGTTTCTGTGCTGGTGTCACTTGGGGTCAACCTTAGCCCCTAGAAGCCTCTTTCTGTTTCTTAAATATAATCACATGCATCTCAAAACTGGCAAGGGTATGTTGAGTCCTTTTCATACTTGAAAACTCTGACTCTCTTTCTACCTCAGTTCTTTTGCCTCTTCTACAGCTGCATCTAGTTAACAGATTTTTATGCTTTCCTCTTCAACTTTTTTTTAAAATAGTTTATTGTCAAATTGGTTTCCATACAACACCCAGTGCTCTTCCCCATAAGTGCCCTCCTCCATCACCACTACCTCTCTTCCCCCTTCCCCTTCAACCCCCAGTTCATTTTCAGCATTCAATAGTCTCTCGGGTTTTGCGTCCCTCTCTCTCCCCAACTCTCTTTCCCTCTTCCCCTCCCCCTGGTCCTCCGTTAGGTTTCTCCTGTTTTCCTGTTAGGCCTATGAGTGCAAACATATGGTATCTGTCCTTCTCTGCCTGATTTATTTCGCTTAGCATGACACCCTCAAGGACCATCCACGTTGCTACAAATGGCCATATTTCATCCTTTCTCATTGCCATGTAGTACTCCATTGTGTATATATACCACATCTTCTTGATCCACTCATCAGGTGATGGGCATTTAGGCTTTTTCCATGTTTTGGCTATTGTTGACATTGCTGCTATGAACATTGGGGTACATGTGCTCCTATGCATCAGCACTTCTGTATCCCTTGGGTAAATCCCTAGCAGTGCTATTGCTGGG
>PJEM01006331.1:0-23306 GCA_004023845.1 Helogale parvula | reverse complement strand
TGAGGAACCTCCACACCGTTTTCCAGAGCGACTGCACCCTCTTCCATTTTTTCTTGATGTTTATTTATTTTTGAGAGAGGGGGGAGCACACATGAGCAGGGAAGGGACAGAGAGAGAGGGGGACAGAGGATCCGAAGATCGAAGATCCGAGGAGCCCGATGCGGGGCTTGAACTCACGAACTCATGGCCTGAGCTGAAGTCGGACACTCAACTGACTAAGCCACCCAGGTGCCCCTCCTCTTCCAGTTTTAAGGGCCAGGGCCCACTTGATTATGCTGGAACCACCCAGAAATTCAGAATAGTCTTCCTATTTTAATGTCAGTGAATTAGCAACCTTAATTATGCCTGCAAAGTCACTTTTTCTTTGAAAGGTAACATACTCATGCCCCAGAGACTAGGGTGTGGATGTCTTTGGGGCACTGTTACGCTCCGTGTTTCACTTGCTGTGAATTAGGGCTCTGAATGCCCCTGCCCTCACAGCCCTGACCAACTCATTGGGAGAAGAGCCATATGCTAATGACAGATGTCATAACACCATTGCAGACCAAAATAGTGAGGCACAGGGTAGCATCTGGCTTCATCAGTCACACAGCAATGATCGAGCAGAACAGTCCAAGTTACTGCTACCTGACCCGTCATACCCAGCACACTGCAGTGTGTAACCAGTAGGTGCTCAGAGGTTGGATGAGTGGATGGATAGAAAGGAATATGGACCAAAAAATTAAATCTATTGGAATTATCTGTTCAATGTGATTTAACATCTTTTATTGGTATGTCCATTCCTTAATCATATGCTGAAAACGTACCCCCTGCTGCATTCTGTGCAGGGCCCCCCAGGTGTGGTGGTGGATAAACCAGGGGAACACACGTGTAGTTAACACATGTGTGAGAGAAATGCACTAAATGCACCAGCGCCACTTAGTAAATGCCACATGCAAGGTAAGCGAGGAGACTCTGAGGATGCTGGTTTTTAAATGGAAAGCCAAAAACCAGAGACAGTGTGTCCTAGGCTGACTTCCAGAGAAGACAGACTCGGAGGTGGGGATCTGGGGCAGGAAGCCGGGTGGAGAGTGCTGGGGCTCGGCACCTATGAGCACCCACCTAGGAGAGAGGACAGGACATAGCAGGGGCGGAGGGAGATGTTGGGGCGTGGGTGCAAGCAGGGTGTGGGCTGATGCTACAGAAGGCTGAGAAGCTGAGCCGGTCCTCAGGTGTCTTGAGGCTGAGTTGTCTTGAGCTGGGTCTGGAGGCCTGGGTTTCATGCCAGGCGCCTGATCCTTGTGTAAAGTTGCAGTGTGCCTCAGATCCTCTGCGGGTAGCTATGACGCATGCCCTCGGTGATTAGGAAAACTCACGATCACAGTAATCAAATACAATTAATATTGCCAGCTGTACATATTATACTCATGAGCATGCTGGGAAATCTGGTCTTGATGGGGGGATGTGGGAGGAGTGTAATGAGTCAGCTTTCATTTTACCCCATCATGATGGTCTTCAACTGGGTTCTGTTCAAGCTACTGTAACGACTTCTTGGACACGTCTCAGAGCTTTTTGCTTACTCCTTCGGGTAGTAAAGGTCAGGCAGACTCAAGCTGTGACCCGGGCAGGAGGGCCTGGTCTTTTATTCTGGGGGTTACAGGAGGAGATACTGAGGGACACAGGAGCTCTTATTATCTCAGCTATGGCTAGTTCTCTAATACTTGATCCTCATCAAAGCCTGGAACCTACATTCCAACACCATTCTCTGACACCAACTGAGTATCTTACAATTCAACTCAATTCTGACACTAACTACCCACAGTTAGTGTCTGATCCCAGAAATTAAAGGACTCAGTGCCTCAGGACTGTTCTAACTTCTGTCATTACGTGGAGTCCCCAGGCCACCTACTTCTGTATGGCCGGCTACAAATTAGGGGTTTCCCAAGACCCTCTCAGTTTCAGGAGCTCTCTGGAATGACTCACAGAACTGCTGAAAGCACTATGCTTAAACATTATCCTTATTAAAAAGGATTTAAGTGAACAGCCAGTGAATGGGTGCATAGGCGAGATCTGGAGACGCCCGGTGCAGGCGCGGCCGCCTCTGTGGAGTGGAAGACCTCGCTGCGCCGGTACATGGATGTGTTCAAAACCAGCAAGCTCTCCAGGTCTTACTGTTCAGAGTTTTTATAAAAGTTTCATTGCTGAGGCATGACTGATTCGATCACGATGGACTCGATTTCCAGCCCCCTACCTTCCACAGAGGTCAGGGGTGAGAATAAAAGTTCCAAACCTCTAGTATGTATATACCACATATGTACAACGAAACACTACCTGGCCATGAGAAAGAAGGAAATCCGGCCATTTGTAGCAACGTGGATGGACCTCGAGGGAGTCATGCTGAGCGAAATAAGTCAGGCAGAGAAGGAAAGATACCGTATGTTGTCACTCATAGGTCTAACAGAGGACCATGGGGAGGGGAAAGGGGGAGAAAGAGTTGGGGAGATGGAGGGAGGCAAATCATGAGAGACTCTTGAATGCTGAGAACAAACTGAGGGCTGAAGGGGGAGGGGGGAAGGGGAGGTGATGGTCATGGAGAAAGGCATTTGTGGGGAAGAGCACTGGGTGTTATATGGAAACCAACTTGGTAATAAACTATTAATTAAAAATAAGTAATAAATAAATAAAAATAAATAATAATAATAAATAAAAATTTAAAAAGTAAATAAAAGTTCCAAACCTCTAATCACATGCTTTGCCCTTCTGGCATCACCAGCCCCGACTTCAAGCTACCTGAGGGCCCACCTCATTAGCATAAGGATCACCTCATTAGCATAGACCCAGGTATGGCAGAAAGGGGTAATTGGGAAGACTAAAGTTCGTTTTCCCACTGATTTGGCACTCCCAGCCTCTGTGAGTTCCTCTGACAGCCTCCCTCACTTGGATTTTGGTGGGGGACAAGAATTCAAGCCATAGCACTCCCTTGTAACTTGGGACAATTTCCTCTTCCTTCTGTGTCCCCCAATTTTGTTTTCTGCACTAGGAAAGAATGGGAACTGCATTAAGGGTTGAAAGTAGCAAAGCTTAGTAAGTCCTTAGTGGGAATCTGGTCCTGGTATTCTTTAGGAAACTTAAAGACAGGACACTTTGATTCTCAACCTTGAGTCATAGAAACCAAATCTGAGGCAATAGCAAAAGTCCTTCTTGGCACCCACTTATATCTTCTTCTAGCTGGTCCTTTTAAGTAAAATACTTTTTTCCTGATTGTAACAATTATACACGTTCCCAGATCTTTTTAGAATGGAATCATAAGTGAAAAACTAGAAACATCTTCCCTAATGTTTTCAAATAGGGTGTTTTCAAGGAGACCTCATAGAAGTATTTCTGTTTTTTTCACCCAAGATCTGAAAAATATGAATGAGGCCAAAGAGTCAAACAACAGCATTTCATTTGTTGCTGATAAAACTGGTACGGGACAGGGCTCTTATATCTACGGGCAAATGAACTTCCTAACATGAGCCAAGAATTCAGCAGACTCACCAAGCCAGTTCTGTGCATCACTGGAGCCCTGACAGCTTTCGTGTCTTACCAAAGAAAGCATGGTGCTGCCATGCATGCCTACTGCACAAAGGTGTATATTCATTTCTGTGGCTTTGTAATGAATTATCCCAGACTTAGCATGTTGGAACAGCACACATCTCTCATCTCCCAGTGTCCATGGGTCAGGGGGCCAGGCCTGCTCACCTGAGCCTTCTGCGGTGTGCCTCATGGCTGCAGTCAAGGTGTGAGATACCACTGAGGTCTCATCTGAAGACTCACCTAGGGAAGGCCCTGCCGCCAAGCTCATGTCGTTGTATCAGGATTCATTCCTCCAAAGTTACTGGCCTGAAGACCTCTGCTCCTTTGTGGCTGTTGGTCAAGCCTGCCCTCGATCCTTGCAATGAGGGTGTCTCCACCACAGTTGCTTGCTTTACCAAAACACGCAAGGTGAGGAGGCAATAAAGAGTCACAACATGGAAGTTAGAATCTCACGTCATCTACGCAGAGAAGCAACCTCCCATGAAATTTGCCACCCTCTGTTGGTCAGAGTCACGGGTTCTCCCCACACCCAAGAGGGAGGGATTCCATGGGGGCAGGATCGCGGGGGGCATCACAGAATCTGCCCACCGCTGGTGCATGTTTCTTACAGGGCTGCCAGCTCCCGAGAAAGGCAGAGGGAAGAATAGCCTACTTTAAATTTTTTTCTTCATGTTTATTTACTTATTTAGAAAGAGAGGGAAAGAGAAAATGCACATGCATGTGCACGAGCAGGGGAAGAGCAGAGAGAGAGGGAGAGAGAGAATCCCAAGCAGACTTCACACTGTCAGTACAGAGCCCGATGCAGAGCATGACCCCGTAAACCGTGAGATCATGACCTGAGCAGAGATTGAGAGTTGGACCCTTAGCTAACTGAGCCACCAGGCACCTCAGGACGGCTTACTCTTTTGTGTTTTTTTATGTTTTATTTATTTTTGAGAGAGAGAGAGAGAGACAGAGTGCCAGCAGGGGGAGGGGCAGAGAGAGAGAGGGAGACAGAATCCAAAGCAGGCTCTAGGCTCCGGCCCTCCAACCCATGACCCACAAGATCATGACCTGAGCCGAAGTTGGCCGCTTATTCACCTGAGCCACTCAGGTACCCCTGGGACAGCTTACTCCTGAAACACCCACCCAGTTCTGTCTACATTCCTTGTCCCCCACCAAAATCCAACATTTTTTTTACCATCCCATATTCTTCTGCTGTGTGCTTGGTAGCGGCCTTCCCTCTCCGTCACCTGCCAGCCCTGTGTCTGTTCGGGCCTGTCTTTGGCAGCCAGTTAGGCCTTATCATTTCCAAGCTGCATCAACAACATGGCGTCCTACACAGACTGCACCGATGACAAGGACAGTGTAGACGCCGAGCTCTGGAACAAGGGTCTGGGAGCCTGGAAATATGCAGCAAAGCCTGCCCTGCTGTTCGGGGTGTAACGAGACAGAGATCAAGCCAGAGCTCAGTGGCCTCAGCCGCCCCTGGAACGGGTGTGATGAACAGGACGGGGTGCTGGGAAGGAGAAGGTCCTGGGGACACTGGGGCAGGGAACACATGCTCACAGCCCCTCCCTCACTTGCTTGCCATTCAAGTCTTAGATGTGCCCACGTCGCCCCTTCGTGGAAGCTGTGCTTAATTACTTCCGGCAGCCTCCGTGGCCAGGACGTGTCAGTCATCTTCCAAACGTTCTCATTAGCAGTGAGGTTGGGAATGCCAGGAGCACCTGGCGCCACGTGCCAGCCGTCCCCAGGCTGGGCTGGCACTTCAAGCGGTGTCTTAATGTGACTGTTGCCCTTTTACTGATGAGCAGCAGAGCTAAAAGGAGGCCCCCGAGAGGCTGTCTGTGGATTCAGAAATTCTAGGTTGATCCTTCTGGAGGACTTGTAACGTGCCCGCATTTTGTGCTGCATTTCCGGGCCATCCATCACATAGATACCCTTCGAACCAGGGATTTTAGAACAATTTAAAACAAATTATGGAAGATGCACAAGGTAACCTAAAATTTCCATTCCCAGCAGCTCACCACGTGGCACCAAACTCCTACTCTCGCTCCTGTCCCTCCTCTTACAACCTTTGATGCGATGGCCTTTGTCTGCCTTTTCCCACGCTCCTGATCCATGCCTCTGACCTTGTCCTTAGAACGCCAGACTCCCTATGCTTGTAGGAATATTCCGTAGGTCTTACAAGACGCTGCATCTGCATGGATTGAGCTTGTTACGGAGTCTGTGGATCCTCAGCCTTTTATAGGGTGTTCTGCCTTTCCAAACCCTGGAACTGCAGGACCCAGCCAAGCACAGGAGCGCTCTGGGAGTGAAATTCAAAGGTTATGAGGTCAAGGGCACTGTGAACAGGACCTCTTCAAAAATGGCACAAGGTGACTGTGCACTGAGGCTTAAAGTCAACAAGGAGGCCAGAGCATTGATTCTACACAGTCGCACCCAGGCCTGAGAACCGATCAACGCAGGAGCCTCTCGCTCAAGTGGCCTGGCCCAGCGTGGCCCGTATCCCAGAGGACGGTCCCCTGGTGCAGTCTCCAGAGGGATCAGAAACCAGTGCTCCCCAGCCGGATCAGACAAGAAGCCTCAAGCCTTCTTTTCTTCCTCTCCTGGAGCTGCATGTCTCCCCTCCCCACCATGCAGTGTGGCGGGTGGGTCTCTCATTGCCTGGATGCTGTCTCTGTGTTCCCCCACAAGGTCATGGCCACCTCAAGTCTGGGCTCCCCAAACTTCAATCTCAGCATCTAGGCTGCATAGAGAGTTCCCATGTCACCGCTGTGCCTGGAAACCTAACTCAGCCCGCACTTCGGAGCAATGGCCGCCTTCAGGAACAACCTCCTTGAACCTTTTGGAATGTTACCACACGTTCCTTGGTCACAGTGCTACAGCCCCTCCCTCCCGGGAGTCCTGGACTGTCCCATGGGAGGGGACCTCACCTGGACCCTGGGTCCTGCATGGGGCTTCACCTCCCTTCATCAACCCAGGAAGGATCTCCTCTGGCTTCGGCTTGAATGCGTCTCTTGACAGAGAGCTCACTACTTTCAGAGGCATATTATTCTGATTGAAATACCATGAATGCTATATTTATAATACTTCTAGTGAACGCCTGTGTTGTTCTAGGAAATATACCAGACACTTTGAATACGTTTATATGCTAATACAGAAAAACGCTACAGTTTGGGTCTCTGTATTTGCCATGTCTCAGATGATGAAAGTAATGTTCATCAAGGTTAAAGACGGACTCAAGGTCATGTACAGGGTAATCAACCATCCCTGTTTGCCTGGGATTGAAGCTCGGGCGTCTTGGGGATTCCTCACTCAAGAGGAAGTTGAGGAGCTGAGACGCAAACTTCTGTTCGTCTGGGCTGCACACTGTTGATGTCTGTCTGCTTTTCAGATTCTGCTTTCTGCTGTCTTAGTCACTGTTCCTGCTCTCGCCCCTTGGGGGCTCCCATTGCCCCTCAGTCCTCAGTAGGATGCGTCACCGGCCGCAGAGCCCTGCACTGCTGTGGCCTCCCCTCTTGACAATTCCTGTCCTTGGGGACGCTGGGCACTGGGAAGTGGTCAGGCATTCTTGCTCGTGCTCACGGAGGTCCCCTGGACATGCTTCTTGATGAGACTTTAAGGAGCAGAAGCCTGGTTCTCACCCGAACTCGGAGCTGTTCTTCCCTGCCTCCCTCATCCCTCCCCGTGACTGCATCCGAGGGACCACCGAGGGTCTCAGAGGTCTGTCCAGCTTTGGGGCGCTGCAAAGCACGAGAGCCCGCAGCACGCCAGAGGCACGCTCTCTGGGCTCGGAGAGGCCTGGGATGACCCGGGGATACCCCCGGGATGAAGGGGGAGGGGAAACTGTGAGCTGCACCTGCTCAAGCCACCTCCCTGCCAGCACCAGCCTGAGAGGGAGGGAAGCAGAGAGAGGCTGGGTGAAACTTCCCGGCCTGCACCGGGACGCACGTTCCCCAAGGCCTCTGCAGGAGGGGTGAGGGTGGGGGTCTGCAAAGCCATTCTGATGCCCAGCAAGCAGGGACCGATTGGGCCTGCTCCCAGCCCTCCCTTTCTCCCGGGCCCTGCCAAGGAGCTCAGGGAAACCTGGCAAGCACCAGAAGGATCTGTTAGGAGAACAGACCCCTTTTTGTCCTCATGAAGTCCTCCCACTCAGAGGGGTGTGCAGGCCCCCAGGGCTGCCTGCTGCCTTCTCCGACTGTCGGCACAGCTTTGATTTAAGGACGGGCACTTCGACCACCCGTCCTGTGTCATTAGCCCGACAGGCCGCAGCAGTCAGGAGACACAGCGCCAGTAAATCGCCCTGAAAGTCGCTGACGCCCCCCGCCCCCTTTGTTGGTTTTCTCTGAGCAGTTCTGGGGCAGCCTGGACACTGTTGGGACAGCACGGGGCCTCCTGCAGCAGAGGCGAAGGGAGCGGGTTGAGGTTGCTGGTGGGAACCAGGAACACCCGCTTTCTCCGGATTTCCTTCCTGTGGGTGGGACCGTCATGAGGTCAAGCCGGCAAGGAGCAGAGATGAGCCCTGTTTGGTGACATAATAGCCAGGACCGAATGTCAAGCACTTGTGATTGCAAGTCGTGCTGGCACCAAGCTCTTTTGCTTTTTAAGAGGCTGCCTTCACCTGCCGCACTGCTGGCTGCCTTCTGTGGCTCTTCCACTGGGCCTCTCCCTCTCATGTGCCCCCTTCTGGGCCAGGCTCCCACCTCCAGGGGATGCCCCTGTGTGGCCTCCTGCTGGCCGAGCTTTGCAGGGAGGACCTGCAGGCAGCTCTCGTTCTCCCTCGATCCTCCGGAATTCATCTCTGACACCTCCTAGGTCTGCGTCGTGAAAACTGAAACGCAAAACAAGCCCAAGGTCTTCAGGAGACGATTAAGCAGAGGATAGTCCATGGCAGCCCGGTGGTGAATGGCAAGCGCCTCCTAGGATCCCGGCCGTGGGGTGTGAGACCACGGGACAGGATGGTCACTTCCCGTATGACAGCGCGCCAGCTGCGACGTGGTCTCCACTGCGTGTTGTCTAAATGTGAAAGGAGACTCCATTTGGGCACAGAGGTGCGTTCGTTTCCTTCTTTCCATCTGCTATGCTCATTTCAGCCCTGCTGACCCCCAACTGCAAAGCTGAAGGAAAGCAGGAAACGAAGTGGACCCTTGTGTGGGCCCCTGTCACGGCAGACCTTCCCTGAGACATTGCAAGACTTGAATGGGGTGACAGGTAATGGTGGCTGCCACACCAGGGGTTCCTCACTCTCTTTGCATTCTCCCTTTCCCCTCCAGAGGTGCTGGTCTCATTCAGCTGTCACAGCCCTGCACTCTCCATGGTCCTGGTCTCTGAGGCACTAACAAAGTCCACAAGAGCAAGATGTACCCTGGAGTCTTGCAGGGCCTCTGCGTGATGGGCAGGGCTGGCCTCACGGGGGAAGGCCCAGCTCCCAGGAAGGTCTCATGCTTGAGGTAGAGTTCTGCCATCACTGTTTGGAAATCCTTAGGAACTTTTGTGAAAGGGGCTTCACATTTTCATTTCGCATTGAGCCCTGCTATTTATATCTCCCATTAAGAAGTAATAGAATATGAAACTAGCCTTTTTAAAAATACTCATTTCTTGGGTGGCTCAGTCGGTTAAGTATCCGAGTCTTGATTTCTGCTCAGGTCATGATTTCATGGTTCATGGGATTGAGCCCCAAGTTGGGCTCTGCGCTAATAGTGCAGAGCATGCTTAGGGTTCTCTTCCCAGGGCTGCCTCTCTCTCTGCCCCTCTCATGCTTGCGCTTTCTCTCTCTTTCTCTTAATATATATATATAAACTTAAAAAAATTAATGTTTATTCATTTTTGAGGGACAGAGAGAAACAGAGCGCAAGCAGGGAAAATAGGGAGACACAGAATCCAAAGCAGGCTCCAGGCTCTGAGCTGTTAGCACAGAGCCCAATGCCGATCTTGAACTCAATAAATGCGAGATCTCGACCTAAGCTGAAGTCGGACGCTTAGTCAACTGAGCCACCCAGGTGCCCCAACAGATAAACTTTTTTTTTAAAAAAAAAAAGGAAAGAAAGAAAAAGAAAAAAGGAGTCCTGGACCTTTTTACCAGAGTAAAACCAGCCAACAAAACCAGGGCCACGACCCCTGAAAATCTCCCCCCCCCCCAAAGACTTTATTTTTCTCACTGGAAAAAAAACACTTTGTTATTCTTTTTTCTCTTTATTTGTAATACACTCATTTGCTTTAATTCTAAACTGTGAAATGTAACAAGACTCTTGCAGGAAGACCCTTCTTCCTGAGCTTCAATGACCAGAGTTCAGGAACATTAGCCATACGTAGCACCTTCACTTTAGGGGTGACCCCAGAGCTTGGGCACACAGATGGCCAGGGTGCGAGCTGCTAGCCCAGAGGTCATTAGCTGTAAACAGAAAATAAGATGTGAAGCCTCAGAGACAGGGGAAGGCTGTCAGGTTACCAAAGTACGGTAGTGATGAGGAGTCAGCATCAAGGTCATGGTTCTGGTTGGAAGGGTTGAACAGGAGATGGAAAGGAGCAGAGAGGAAGAGAGCCCCAGGGGCCTTGCACAAGTTGGGACAGAGAGGCTATGCCCCAGTTACAGTCAACCCCCAGCTCTCAGCAGCTTAATAGAGAGTCCTGATTTGTCATGCACATGATATGCCCACCTTAGCGAGAATGTGGGGGCCTACTCCTTGTAGGGGGAGTCTCTCAGATTCCCAGATACTGAAGCAGGCAGCATCTCAAAGTTGCCTGTCACAATGCCAGTGAGCAAGTGTGTTCCTACTGGGTTCATCCTAGCAAGTAGACATTCCAGCCTGGTAGCCACGCATGTCACTTTTGCTCACAACTCATTGGCCATAGCTAGTCACCTACCAGCCTTCCCTTGTCACCACCAACCACAAGAGACTAAGAAGAGCAAATCTTCCAGGTGTTCAGAAGGTAGAAGGCCTGAGGCCTATAGTGAACAGCATTCATGACCTTTACAAAGCCTGAAATATGACTTTTTTTACTTTATTGTTTTGGCCATCCTTCCTTTCATCCATCCATCCATCTCTCCATCCTTCCATCCCTCCCTCCCTCCATCTATCCATCTCCATCTCTCCATCCATCCCTCTATCCATCCCTTCATCCACCCACTCATCCCTCCATCCATCACTCCATCCATCTATCCATGCATTCATCCATTAATCCATCATTCCATCCATTCATCCCTTCATCCATCTGTCCACCCATTGATTCATTACTCCATCCATTATTTCATCCATCCATCCATCCATCCATCTATCCATCCATCCTCCAACTATCTCTCCATCCATCCCTCCATTTATCCCTCCATCCATCCACCCACCACTCCATCCATTACTCCATCTGTTCATCCATCTGTCCATTGACCCGTCCCTCCATCTGTCCATTCCTCCATCTGTCCATTCATCTCTCCATCCTTCCATCCCTCCATCCATAATTCCAGGATTCCATCTAATAAATAGTCATTTTTTGTGTCAGGATGTGGTGCTAAACCTTGACGGAGTCATCAGGATCTCTGCACTGAAGCAGTTAGTGTTTGTTGGAGGAGATACACATATTTGTGAGGAGGGAGCCTTGGGTCATAAATGTCATGTATACCATGCAGGAAGTCTGCTATAGGAGTTTAGAGAAGGAAAGCTAATATTATTTTCATAGGCACATCAGTGGATGCCTTCATAGAGGAGGTGGCATTGGAGATGCATATTAAGAATGTATGCAGTTTCCAATAAGCAGAGAGAGAAGGAGGTGGATGGGAAAGGCATTTGTGACATTGGGAATAGGCTGAACAAAAACCTAGATGGTAGAAAACAAGATATTTTGGCTAGAAAAGTAGCACACATAATCTACTGTCAGCCTGTAGAAGATACTGAATCCTTGTGAAAGAGAAGATATCATCAGAGAAGTTCTTATGGAAAAGTCATTAACATCTGTCCATACGTCATATGGTTTGGAATACATGGAGTGAGTGGAATAGAAATGGAGGCAAAAGCCGGTGAGGAGACTGTTGCGATAATCTAGACGTGAGGTGATAAACGTTTACTCCCCGCAGGTAAAGTGATAGGAAGGGCAGGGCAGAATACTAGCTGTCAGGAGGGGAGGTCGATAAAAATGACAATGACCAGACAAGAATGGAGGAAGGGGAGCAAGTAGCACCCATGGAGGGCAATGGTAGGTCCAGCCTTGGGCCCGACTCTGAGCCCTCACTGGCCTCTTCATTTTTACAAAGAGGGAGAAGGTACAGATAGCATGGAACTTTCAAGACACAGCAGTCATTAGAAAGGTGATCAAATTGCATGGTTAGTCAGAGTTCCCAAGAAACTGAGCCAAGAGGATATATAGATATAAATGTAAATATATAGGATACCTATATCTAATTGGATGGATGGATGGATAGATGGATGGATAGATAGATCGAAGAGTTGACTTATCGACAGATAGATAGATAGGTAGATAGATTGGCAGACAGACAATGACAAGTTGGCTCACACAATGGAGGTTGAGAAGTTCCGCTATCTGACATCTGCAAGCCAGAGACCCAAGAAAACCAATTCCAGTCTGAGGGGAGAAAGGAGAAAATTCCTTCTTCCTCCACTTTTTTGTTCTCTTTAGAGCCTCAGGGGATTGGATGATGTCCCCCCCACCCACACACACACACATTGGAGAAGGCAATCTAGTTTCCTGATTCCACTGATTCAATTGCTTAATCTCATTCCAAAACACACTCACTGGGACACTCAGAAATAATGTTTCGTCTGGGTGATGTTTAACATGGGCCAAGTTCACTAACCACAGGAGATGAACATCTCTCTGGAGGCGGGAGTGTCATTGGAGATACAGACCTTGCTGAGGTGGAGGTCTCTGTGGGAGAGGCACATGCAGGTGCTTAACTTTCACCTCCTCAGGTGGAGCCTTAATCCTGATGGTTCCCTCATATAATCATGTAAAGTGGGGTCTAGGGACCCAGAGCATCAGCACCACCATCACTGGTGCCTGTAAATTCCCTTGGAATGGGGCTAGGTAGTCTGTGCTCTGCCAAGATCCCTGGGCAATTTGTGTGCACATGGAAGTCTGGGAAATTAGTGTGTTAGTGTGCTGAGGAACCCAAAACAAAATACCACAGACTAGGGGCTTAAACTACAGACATTTATTTCTGTTCGTTTTGGAGACGGAAAGTCCAAGATCAAGGGCTGGCCAATTCTGTTCCTGATGAGGGTTTTCTTTCTTGTTTGCAGATATCCATCTTCCTGCTTTGCCCTCACATGGCTTGTGTGTGTATGTGTGTGTGTGTGTGCGTGTGCACGCATGTGAAGGCACATAAGCACAGAGAAAGAAAGAAAGAAATCTCTTCCTCTTCATATAAAGCCTTTAAGTTATCAGTTTGGAGCCCCACCTTTATGACTGCACTCAACCTTACCTGCCTTCCAAGAGCCTATATTCAGTCACCCTGGGGAGAGTGCAACCAAAACCCTACAGATAGACCCCTGAAATTGATGGGGATTCGACAAGCCCTGAATACATTAAAAAGTGGCCATATAAGAGCACTCAAGGTCACTGTTAAAATATCTCAATTATCTAAGTCCTTCTCCATTTGCAATGACCAACTTTTGGATGATTTGTGGACCTTTTTCAGAGACTATGCCACTTCCAAGGAAAATGGCCAGATTGAATCTCGCCTATCCTAGATCAAGTGCCTTTAGAAGTCTCCTGTAAGAATCTGGGCAGTTATGCTCAGTTAAGTGACTTCCTACCAGCATAGGACAGCTACCTAATCTCAACAGTATAGTCCACCTAGGCTGGAAGAAAGCATTACATTTTGTTTCCTCTCCTCCATAGCTTATTTCCTTTAAAAACTTAGATGGTGTCCCTTAGCCCAGCATTGCTTTTTTTGCTGGTTTCATCCTGGACAAAAGGTGACTAAGTCATATTTAAGAAAATATGTCTCTGAAATGAACCCCCTTCTTCATCCTGTGATCTAAATCAAAATCATTGTAGCCTTGAGCCTTCTTTATTATTACCTTCTCTCCCTGAGAGATTCATGAGGTCAAAAATTCTGTTTCCAATACAGACTGTTGTTATTTCTCCTCACTTTGGGAAAAAGACTAATTTCTCTCCCCTTTACTAGAGCCAAAATTATCTCTCAGTATCTTAACAATCTTAATAATATTTAGGATTTTGACATCCTGAAATGTTACATATTCTTCTCTGCAAAAGACCTTTGAAGCAGATGTTCTAGAGATGGGGAAATCAGTGAAAACCCATCATAATTGCTTGATTCCCCTCTGGACATGTAAACCGTACTCCATATCTGAAGTCATTTACGGGGAAACTTTAAAGGATTATAAATTTGACAAAGAATGGTACATGTAATGAACATATTAAAACTTGCTCTTTTTCGGAAAAGTGCGTCTGCTCCTCCGAAGTCCAGGGAAGTGGGAAAATCACCTTGTATGGGGACTTACATCACTGTCAGAGATTCAGGTGAGAAGGGCACAGCCATGCTCCCACTTGAAAGTGGTGAGGTTCTATCTCTTTGGGTCCCTACCCCATAGTGGAACCACTAGATATATGTTATTCTTGTTTTTAATTTTTTGAGGAACCTCCATATTGTTTTCCAGAGTGGCTGCACCAGTTTGCATTCCCACCAACAATGCATGAGGGTCCCCCTTTTTCAACATTTCGCCAACACTTGTTATTGTGTTTTTGATCTTAGCCATTCTGACAGGTGTGAGGTGATAGATTATTGTAGTTTTGATCTGCAGTTCCCCGACGGTGAGTGATGGAGATACTGGCTCCCAGGTATTGAATGGTTAAGTCACGGGGATGAAAGGCACAGCACAGAGAATGCACTATATGATACTGTAATAGTATGTATGGTGACAGAATGTGGCTTCACTTGTGGTGCGCACGGTATAGTGCATAGACTTGTCACATCCCTGTTGTACACCTGAATGTGATGTAACATTGCGTGTCAACTATACTCAAAGAAAAGAAAGGACGAGGTAAGTTCTAGAAAATCATGGAAGGACTTTTATTTTTTTCTCAGACGCTGCACTGTCACCTCTGATGGCTGTCACAAAAAAGAACCCCAGCACCCCATTAGGCCCATACAAAACTGGTGGTTGGATTTAGTCCTCAAGAAGGAAGGACATGATGCCTGATGTGATTGTTTATTTGGACAATGACAGATTAGTTACTTTTCCCTTCTTCCTGCTACCATGAAAGCATCCCATGGAGTGGATGAGAAACAACAGAAGCTTACCCGCGTAGAATACCTCATTCATTCCTCTCCCTCCTAGAGGCCAGCCAGGCCAACCCCTCCTGTTTCATGTTTATTCCAGCTGCCAAGTCGAGTTTGGGGTTAAACACCTCTTCCCTCTCCCTTCCTCACCATTAGACCCAATGTCCCCAACATCTATCCAGCTCTCCCAACCCCCAAAGCAAGGGGTGTGAATTACCACTTAAGCAGGAGGATCTCATGAAGGTCAGGCTGTAGACCACGTGGCTGGTAAGAGGCCCACAGTCCCAAACTGCCAATAGTCAGGCGTCATAAGACCAAATGAACACAAAACACAAGCAAAGAACAACTGTCATTTCCCAAGGGATTTCTAAGACAAGACTTTATACACGAATGGCATTTTATCCTCATACTTTTTTTTTTTTTCAATAACCCACGAGAATTGTATGATCAGCCTCATCTAGTGTGTAGTCCCTCTGGAACCAGCTCTCAGAGAGGTGATGTGATTTTCCCGTCACTCAGTTCACAAGAGGTGAAGGCAGGGGTGCCTGGGTGGCTCAGTCGGTTAAGCCTCCGACTTTGGCTCAGGTCATGATCTCACGTTCATGGGTTCGAGCCCCACGTCAGGCTCTGTGCTGACAGCTAGCTCAGAGCCTGGAGCCTGCTTCTGGTTCTGTGTCTCCTTCTCTCTCTCTGCCCCTCCCTCTCTCATACTCTGTCTCTCTCTGTATCAAAAATAAATAAAACATTAAGAAAAAACTTTTTTAAAAAAAGAGGTAAAGGCAGATTTCCGGGCCAAATTTGTTGAAGGAAATTCCCTGATGATCGTCGTATCAACTGCTCAGTGTCCTCATGTTCCTCAAGGAGAAGCTCTGTATTTGAATCAGTCTAGTATCCTTCATGGTCTGGCCCCAATTCTTTTTAGTTATTCCCAAACAAAAGTGGGGTTTAACCTCAGGCTCCCCGCCCACCGGGCTGTACCGCGGAGGCCCCTGCTTCTATTTCCTTCCTGTAATCTCTCCAGGTTTGCCGCAGTGGGGAGCTGTGACCTCCCTCCGGGGTATGCCTCCCTTACGACATATGAAATACGTTCGAGATACCAAATGACTTAATGCAATGAAAGATATTCAAGGGGCTGCTGGCCTATCGATTGTGTATTACATTAATTAAAGGTGCACAGATCTATATTGCTCAAATAGTCACCAAGGTCTCCGGGGCGTTCCTTGTCTCTCTTCTCATTATTTGGTTCATCTGTTGGCCCTGGCCCTTGAGGTCACTGCTTTTGCTCATTTGACCCTCGTTCCTTCATTATCTCCAACCTGTCAACGCCTCTGTTCCTGGAGAAGAAGCCTAGACCTGGCTCTCAGGCATCGTGTTGGCTTCGGGTGAAACTGCACTCTGCGCTCACATTGACTTTCATCTGCAGATGCACCAATAATAGGCCTTTTTCTGCTTGAACACTCAACTTTGAGTCAGTCCTGTCCTCAAAACCCCATTGATCCATTGTTGATCCCACAGAGACTCACATAAATTGATTTTTGTCTCAAACTTGCAAAACCTCTCTGGTGGACAGCGTGATGACCTTCTCGAAGATGTCCCCCCCTCACTATGGAATCTGAGAATTCGTCACCTTGCCTGGCAACATGACTTTACAGTTGTGATTTACTTACGGGCCTTGGTATGGAGAGATCCCTGTATTTCTGGGGGGAGGGGCAGTGTGTCACAGGGGTCTTTATAAGAGAGAGGTAGAAGCGTCAAAGTCAAATAAAGAGATGTGACGATGAAAGCAGAGGTTGGAGTTGAGGATGAGGTGTTGAAGATGGAACAGGCGCTGAGAGCCAAGGGATACAGGTGCCTCTAGAATCTGGGAGAAGCAAGACACAGGCTTTCCCTTAGAGCCTCCCTCCAGAAGGAACATAGATAGCCACGCCGACACCCTGATTTTAGACCCCTCCCCCATCAGAAGTGTAAGAGAATGCATTTGGGTTAAGTCATTAAGTTTGTGGTACTTTGTCACAGCAGCAGTAACAAACTAATACAACCCCCTAGCGTTTCTGCAGCACTATTTCCAGCAAAGTTTGACGAACAGCCTTCATGGAACAGACAATATGCGAGGTCTGGGAGGGAGTGATGGGCGCTGGGGCTCCGGTGCGTCGAGCATTGACGGGAGAGCTGGACAGGTGTCCCGTTGTTGTGA
Source organism: Helogale parvula (assembly GCA_004023845.1). Lineage (NCBI taxonomy): Eukaryota > Metazoa > Chordata > Mammalia > Carnivora > Herpestidae > Helogale > Helogale parvula. The sequence goes on along the minus strand of PJEM01006331.1, from coordinate 6,318 downwards.
GATGTTTGATGGCAGCACTCAAATAAAGCCACCCCCTGTGCTTCTCATCCAGTTCTCCCAGATGCCCAGCCCCGTGACCTTGGCGGCCACGGCCTTCTCTCCAACATTGCTAAGACAGAACATCTGTGACTCACTGATAGTAATCGGCGAACACTTATTTAATGCTTACTGTGTACCAGTCATTCCCCCAAGCTCTTTAACAGTATTAATTTGCTGAATCATTATTCTATGTTGTAAGTACAGTGCCCATTTTAGGGGCACGTGGGTGGCTCAGTCGGTTAAGTGTCTGACTCTTGATTTTGGTTTGGGTCATGATTTCAGGGTTCATGAATTCCAACCCCATGTAGGGCTCTCTGCTGACAGTGAAAAGCTTGCTTAGGATTCTCTCTCCCTCTTTCTCTGGCCCTCCCCCACTCATGCTATCTCTCTCGGAAAATAAAATTTAAAAATCAATAAATAAAATAAGATAAAATTTTAAATGAGGGAACTGAGACTCAAAGAACTTACCTAAGACCACTGGGCTTGGTTGAAGCACACCCGGGAAGCATGTCTGAGCACCACGTTCTTAGGGGTCTCAAGCCGAACCCTCACTGGACACATCCCTGCTGGCGTGGAGCACATCCTTCCTCCAGCCACAGGAACTGAGGTCTAGATTCTCACTGCACGTGTTTGTCCCCCTGGAATAATACGCTGCAGAACTAGAAGTTCCATAAACGTATGGAATGACAAACTAGCCCACACCTGCAGACAGTCACGGAATAGAAAAGAACCAGGAAGCCACTGGCGAAGGTGACCATGTAACATGGTAAAAAGATTCCGGGAGCTCCAATGCTCTTCAGAGTGGGCACCCCAGGGAGAATATTTTGACTTACCCACTCGTCAGATGTTGGTTGAGTCTCCACTTTGGGCCAAACCTTGGGCTCTGTGCTCGGAATACCATACGGAATGGGGAGCCATTTCTAGAATGTGGGCAGGAAACATGGCAGCCAAATTCAAGGTTTAGAATTCTTTTGTAATATACACAGTTGTGTGGGAAAAAATAAGTTCTTTTCTATTACAGTGCACAGATCAGAGCAGATATACAGAAGAACTCCACTGTTTCCATTCCCAATGTAGTGCTTGGTAATAGACCCCCAGGGCACCTCCTTACCTGGGGCTTTGGTAATTTTTATTTGAGCACAACCTTCCTTTTGAGTAATGGGAAAATTACCCATGCAATAGTGAGCTTTTCTTTTCGTGGTTCCATTCATGGTGCAAACATATGTTTATCATATCTAATGTGACAGAGCCCTATATCTAATAATGATGGCCTCTAGCCCGGTGTAAATAGATCCGATTTTTTTTTTCTGAAAAGAAACGCAAGCCTGATGCATTATCATTAACTTTTTGGTTGCATTGTTATCCAGAGTGAAACTGAATTTGCTTGCAAATGAATACATTTGAAGAAGTGACAGAGGAGGTGGCCCTAAGCAGGGGAATAAAAGATGAGATCTGAATGGAAGGCAGTATTTGACCCTGATGGATGCCGTACCATTTCTCCCCTCCCAACGGACTCACTTCTGTTCCCCATCTCATTGACTGACCTTTCTTGCTGAAGAGGAACGAGGTGAATTAAGAGGTCAGAAGGAGCCTGACATAGATTTAAGTAGCAGCTCGTTTAGTATTAAATATTGGCATTTCTGTAACTTTCTCCAAGTGAAATATGACAGAAAATACGTCCTATTTTTGCCAACCTGACATTTTTCTCCCATGTTTTCCTGCTTCATAAGTAAAATGTATTTCATTGTGGTGGCTCCCACAGATGGTTATCATGAAACATAAAGCTGCTGACTATTTGGGGTTTCATGTATGTCTTGCTTCTGTGGCCACCGTTGGCCCCTAAATATGCCCTGTTGTCCCAGTGGGCTGACGGTGAAGAGTCTCACAGTAACGGGTTTCCACTGCCACAGAATAACATGGAAATGTCCTGTCGGCTGTGAGCCCTCGTAGGAAGGTCTTCAGCCACATAGGTATGTCAGTTATTCCCAACACTATTGCATTTCTGAAAAGGCTAGTTTCATTAGAATATAGACAGGTGACAGTGATCTTATTAATGAAGTTCGCCATTGTTGTAGACTTAAGCCAATGAAATCATGATATCTCTAGTGTGCGTGTAAAGGTGTGGAAGGGGAAAGGGACTGAGACGTTGAGCAGATTGGACATATGGGTATGTCCTACTCCCATTGCACATTAGGAAAAACAATTCATGGAGGCGGTTCAGGATATGAGAGGTAGAGCCATGTAAAAATAGAGCCACGTAAAAAATAGGACTTAAGACAGTCATAGAATTTTTCATCTGCCTTATTTCATAAAAATTCAAAAATCAACCACATCTTGTGCCAACCTTACCAGCAGTGGAAAAGCACAGAATAGCTTGATTTACTAATTGTTCACTAAGGGTCAGGCCCAGTGGGGAGTGGTCTGCTTATCACCCGATGAATTGCCAGTTGGATGCTTTCAAATCCTCTAGGAACTGGGACACCCAGGTAACTCGGTTGATCATCTGGCTCTTGGTTTCAGCTCAGGTCATGATCTCACCATTCATCAGTTTGAACCCCACATCGAGCTCCATGCTAATGGTATGGAGCCTCCCTGGGATTCTGTCTTTCCCTCCCTCTCTGCCCCTCCGCTGCTTGGGTACGCTCGCTCTCTCTCTCTCCCTCTCTCTCCCCCTCTCAATAAATAAATAAACTTTAAAAAACTAAATACTCCAGGAAAGATTACAGGGACTGGCACATTGCAGGAAACTGAGAGAAGATAAGGAAGTGAGCTGGATCAAGAAAAACATCAAGGAGGGGCGCCTGGGTGGCTCAGTTGGTTAAGTGTCCGACTTTGGCTCAGGTCATGATCTCACCGTTCGTGGGTTCAAGCCCTGTGTCGAGCTCTGTGCTGACAGCTAGCTCAGAGCCTGGAGCCTGCTTCAGATTCTGTGCTTCCCTCGCTCTCTGACCCTCCCCTGCTCACGCTGTCTCTCTCTGTCTCTCAAAAATAAATTTTAAAAAAACATAAAAAAATTTAAAAAAAAGAAAAACATCAGGGAATAGCAAGGAACAGAGAAGGGAAGCAGGAAACAGAAGCAATAAAGCCACTGCAGACAGAAGTTAAGACAGTCATAGAATTTTTAATCTGCCTTATTTCATAAAAATTCAAAAATTAACCACATCTTGTGCCAACCTTACCAGCAGTGGAAAAGCACAGAATAGCTTGATTGACTAATTGTTCACTAAGGGTCAGGCTCAGTGGGGAGGGGTCTGCTTATCAAGCCCATGCACCAGCCTTTTACGGAGGACAGACATCCATGACTTCCACGTTACAGATGAAGAAACTGTGGCTCAGAGATGTTGAGCATCTTGCCCAAAGCCACAGAGCAATTCCATACCACAAACTGGCTTTGATGTCGAGGCTGCGCTGGTTCAAAGCCCACCCTCTTTACAACTCACCTGGAAAACGTAACTCGACTGGATTCCAGCTCAGTAGGATTAACTCCATTTGCCTTGACACATAACACTAAGTCATCCAAAAAAATTCTCTATGCCTGAAAGGGAAACATTAAGCAAAATAGGTGTCATAAGACAAATGCAACGTTAGGAGAAGACAGGTACGTTCAAGCCTCCCCGGTCCCGCAGGTGAACTTTGTGCAAGGACCGTTTTGTGCTTCTGTGTGTGTGTGAGCGAGGGCCTCTAGGTGCCAGCTGTGGCTGTGTTTTGCCTAAGAGCTGAGACGGGAGGCATGAGCAGGTGGATGGGGCCAAGGGCATCATACAGCGGCCAGAGGGAGGCAGAGAGGAGTGTGCGGTCTGTCCCTGAGGCTATCAGATGTCCGCAGGTCTAGAAGCATCTTCACCTGTGAGGAATATTACACAGCAGTGAATAAAAGGGAAATGGGCTGTCCCAGGGTTCGTGCACGTGCCCTGAGCTACTGCTGTGTGGGAAAAGAAATACGCAGAAGATAAGTGCAATAGGTATTGTGGGGAGCTGTCAGAAGAACTGCTGGAAGAAGAGATATGTGCCTCGACCTTGCAAGACCAGCAGCCCGAAGAGCAGAGCTGTATTGTTACTCCCAGCTCAGCGGAGCTGCATTATCAGTTTCTCAGGCTCAGGGCCTGTAGGCTGGGCCTTCTTATCTGTTTCCCAGGCGCTGTGCTCTGCTGAAGCTGCAGTTTTAGTTTCTCCCTTATCCTCGCCCTTGTTTCTTAGCAACTGACTTACATCAGCTGCCCGTTTTCTGCCTTTAAAAGACGTGTGTGTTCTCTCAATAAACGAGGCTTGATTGGAAACTTTGTCTTGCCTCCATTTCCTGTGCTCCCTGCCCCACCCCATTCTCGCCCCCTCCCTCAGGACCTGCTTCGACTGACCTGCTGGATGGGTCAAGATACCGTTTGGGCACATCAACTATCACCAAAACACTGTCCTATGCACATGTACACTGTGTGTGTTTGGGGGTGTTGTATGGATACAGAGAAAAGTATATAGAAAGACTTACTTGAGGTCATAATAGAGTGTCCTCAGGGCAAGGGTGAGAGAGAGAATGTGCCTGTGGAGGGGAGAGAAGAAAGGAAACGTATCTCATTAGATAAATAGCATGTAAGATGTGTCTCCATTTAATCAAAAGTACATAAGCATGTGTGTGCATGCATTTGCCTGTATCCATAAAGAGGGCTGTGAAAATATGGTCCCCAGGACTTGGATGGTAATTGTTTTGAGGTGGTTGAACTTTAAATGATTTTTATTTTCTGCTTCAAATGTAAGTGTATTTGGTTAGGGTTCTTGCAACCTTCAGGTACTTTTGAATGAAGAAAAAGATGATTTACATTATTACTTTGGTCTTAAAAATTAATATGGCCATTTATTAAAGTTATCAGTGCAAAAACCCTCCATCTTCCTTTAACTTTTAGTTCAGCTCAACAATCTTACTGTATATAGATCTAGCAAGTGTGAACAAGTACTTTTAAGGGACTTCTGATTAATGTTTTCTGCCACTAATAAATTTAGTTCATTTTTCGTCTTTGTGGACTAAACTGTGGTTATAAATTTAAATATACTTGATTTGTTTTTTAAGTCCTCCAGTGATCTAACTAACGCTTTCTAGGCACCCACATAACTTTTATAGATCAAATAAATTAAACTTATAAGTAAATTTGGTTATGCTTATAATTGCTTCAATGTTATATGATTGTACCCAACCTCAGTAAGAGTCCCGCCTACTCGCACCTACCTAAGTCAATTACTCCATTACACATTAACGTAAGAATTATCAATCTGACATGGAATACTAATGCATCTCATACACATAGGAACTGCACTTCTTATCCTAAGCATAATGTGAATTTTCTTCTCTAAAACACGCTGTACTGTATTCTGGCTCTTTCTGGAGGCTGAAGGTATTTATTTGCTGAGGAAACATGACATGTCAACAGTTTGGGGAGAAGTTTTTTCAGAATCTTCAGGGACATTTTTTCAGTGGGCTAAAGTTTCTTTTTTTATTATTATTTTATGTATTTATTGGGAGTGAGACAGAGAGAGAGAGGCAGGGAGAGAAGGAGAGAGAGAATCCCAAGCACTTTCAGGGCAGAGCCCAATGTGGGCTTGAACTCATGAACCATGAGATCATGATATGAGCCAAAATCAAGAGTCAGATGCTTAACTGACTGAGCCACTCAGGCACCCTAGTGAACTAAGTTTCTGTATCAAGGAAACCCCTTTTAGATGCACTGACCGGTTCTTTGATTTTGAAACTCATTCCCACCCTATTCTATGGCTGCTGAACTAAGGCTCCTCAAATGGGGCTTGTCACCCTCCGTTCTCCCTGAAGTCACGTTACTCGTCGTCTGACCCCGTGGCTGCTTCAGAGGTCTGCCACTCAGGCTGCTGACCCACTTGATTTGACTCAGCAGATCCATGCTGGGCTCTATTATATTTGAATTTTTTCCACATCCCTCTGACTTTAGATCATAACAACAAATAGAATTCAGTGCATAATGTGTGACTTTGACTCCTGTTGGGGTACAGGTCTGCTGATACAAAGTGAGGAAATTCCATTCTGTAAACATGTACTATTGTAAACTATTGAAGGAAGGAAAGGAAGAAAAGGAAAAGAAAAAAGGGAAAACAGTAATGGTGGTATGTCAGAGGGATGCGGGAGTCAACCAAAAGAGTACTCAATGGCTAAATCTGGAACAATTTGAGCAAGAAAGTAAATAGTGTTGGATTATAATCCAAAGTGTAAAATAAATATCCTTTAGTCCATACTGATTATATATATGTGTATATATATATATA